>JANTPZ010148312.1:0-24022 GCA_025593235.1 Vachellia pachyceras | reverse complement strand
TTTATAAGGATTGGATTGTAATTGGGATTTAGGAAATTTATCTGTCTGGGGATGATAAGTAGTCTAAAGTGTAACCTAGTACCTATAGTGTCTTGCAAAGCTCTCCAAAAATTTGATGTAAACCTTGGATTTCTATCAGACACAATGTCTGAGGGGAGCCCATGAAGCCTCACTATCTCACGCACATACTTTTGTGTTAACTTCTCAGTTCTTCATTCTTTCGAGTGGGTAGGAAATGGGTTGACTTAGTCAACCTATCAATAATGACCCATATAGTGTCGTTTGATCATATCAATTTAATCCAAATTAAGATTGCAAAATTTTGAATTTTAAGATTAATCAAGATTAGATCTTGAATATCTTTTTGAAATTCAAATTTCAAGATTAGATCTTGAATATCATTTCAAATTTCGAATTTCAAGATTAATCAAGATTAGATCTTGAATATCTTTTTGAAATTCAAATTTCAAGATTAGATCTTGAATATCTTTTTGAAATTCAAATTTCAAGATTAAGATTAGATCTTAAATATCCTTTTGAAATTCGAATTTCAAGATTAATAAAGATTAATTTGAGATATCATTTGGATTTCAAAATTTCAAATTTCAAGATTGATAAGATTGATATTGAAATTCAAATTCAGATTTTTCAAGATTAATAAAAGATTAATCTTGGATTATGATGCATTCCATTAAATGAGTGCTCGTGAATAGTAGAGGCATCCCATTCTGAATTTGAATTCACTCTTGAGCCACGAAACCCTAGAGAGAGAGAGTGTGAAACGAAGAGGCGCTAGCACATTGCTATTGTTGGAGACTATTCGCGTAGATACCAGTAGAGGGAGGCGATTGAAAGAACGTCGGCTCTTCATGATCGGAAGCAAGAGCACGGAAGGTTGTGGAATCTGAAGAGACCCAGACGCAAAGGAATGGACAATCTCGAAACGCAAAAGGTACACCTTCATCTCCTCGATCTAAATGCCTTTGACAGATCCGTATTTGGGATTAGAAAAATTTTAAATTCCGCTGCATGTACATCCTAATCCCAACAATATATTCTAGCATCAGAGGCACATCAAGTTTATTATGTCGAAGATCAGAAACATAAAGATTGGAGTACGGTTGTTCATCTTAAGCCCGAGATATTTATGATATGGGTGATAGTGATGGACAATTGACACATGAGACGGAGCCATTCCAGCACACTAATTTTCAAAACTTCTTACCCGAAGGAGTTGAAGCTTTATCCCTTGTTAGAGCTGATCAAGATGAATAAATAAATCAGGTACGTAATTTTTTTTAATGTTGAACTTATTTGCAGCGGTTCTTAAACCGCTGTAAATATGAAAAACCACTGCAAAAACCGTCACCTAATACGCTGCAGCTACAACCGTTGCAACCTCAAACCGCTGCAAAATTGCATGACCTAAACCGCTGCTAAAGAAACTGCTGCAAATTTCCGTGACCTAAACCGCTGCTAATGCGAGTAGAAGAGCCTATAAATACATGTCTCCCTCCCCTTACGTTTTTCACTTCTGCCTTTGTGATGGAGTGCTGTTGGTGTTTGTCTTCCTCTGATGTAGCAACTAAATCAAATTATGACCAATAATCTCATTTTAGGACTCCAACTGAATCACTGTGAAGTCTCTATGTACCAGTTTGAGATTAAATTCTATAATAGAATTACATAAATTCTCTTAATTAAAAATTTGAAAAACAAAACAAAATGACAATAAATTCAACTTATTAAACAATAAAAAAATTGAGGCTCACTACTTATTTCATAATTTTTTTTACAAAATATCAATGATAATAATAGTTTAATAAATAATATTTTTAACTTATTAAATGACAACGACAACTAAAGTACTTGCGACTAATTTCACAATTTGTTTGCTAAATATAAATTACAACAACATTGCAATAAATAAAAATTTATTTTATCAATTAACAACAACTAAAATAGTAATAACTAATTTAATTGAAAACAATTATGTATTTTCACGAAAATTTTCATATAAAAAATAGTCTTTAAAAACCTCATAGTAAGGTTCGTTTGGTAACGCGGTAGAGAAGTACTTTTACGCAAGTCGAGGTAAATATATGAAGGAGATTATCTCATTTTGCGAAAAATCATTGTTAAACGTACTTTTGGGTAAGAGTTAAGTGTTTCCAAACAAGCACATTAAGTTATTATTGAAGAACCATTTTGAGAGTTACATATTTAGGTTGTCCTTGTGCATCCTTCCCCCAAGTCTTTTACAAAACAATAAACAAATAATGGGGATGTTTGGAAAATCTTTTAAACACCCTAAACGTAAGTTCAACAGTATTTTTTCATAAAATAAGATAATCTCCTTCACACATTTACCTCGTAACTGGTAAAATCACTTCTTCACCGTTCTCTCAAACGTGTTCAATAGTTTAATGAAAAGTAATTATCAATTGAAATTCATTTGATATTATTGAGATTGATTAGTAAAATAGAGGTTAGTGGCTTTGGTGGGAGACTTTTGACTAACAAAGAAAAAGGCAAATATTGACAAAAATAAAAAAAATTACTAAAAAGGTTAAGTGAGGTGGAACAACAAAGGTGGGGCCAGAGAGAGAGAACTATCTATTGAAGCAATGCTACGGCCTAAGGATTCCAACACAGCACCCAAAGATCTCATTCCCCATTCCAACTTGTGGCTCTCAAACTTCCCTCCATTGCTAACGTGGCACCCCACTTTGACCTTTCTCTCCCTGCTGCTGCTGCTTCTTCTTCTTTGGTTCTTGATTCCATTCTCACTGCAAATTTATTTAAGCTTCCATTTCCTTCTCTCCAGAGTTAGAAACACAAATAAGCGATAACGAATAATACAGGAATGTCGGCGGCGGCGGAGGAGGAGGTTAAGGACCCCTCCTCCATCAAGCTCTTTGGGACGATGATTCCTTTGCCATTCCAATGCTCTGTTTCCACTACTCACTCCTCTGGACCTGTTCTTCCTTCTTCTTCCTCATCCTCCTCTCCAGATACCTCTGCAACGGATCAGGTCAGTTCTTCTACCTGTGTCTGCTTTAACTCTTGTTCTTGCTTCTGAGTTTTCCGATTTCTCTGCGAATCCCAGTTTCAAAGACTCGTGATTTCTATTTGGTTCGTGGTTAATCTTCGTCAGTTCTTGAGTCAAGCTGTCAATTCGGATTAAGTGAGATTCAAATGAGTACGTTCGTAAATTCTAATTGGTGAAACCGTATTTTACTTTCGCATTTGGACTCATTTTATGGTTTTTTAAGGGTTCTGTTCAAGTTTCTAGTACTAATTCAGATTTGGAAAGTTTTGATTCCGGTTTGATTGGTTTGATGCTTCAATTAAGAACTGTTTTCTTTATTTGATTTCTTATTGGCTTCCTACTTAGATGGTTATGAGATTTCTTATGGGACCTCTTGAACTTGATTCCTCAAACTTTGATCAAGTTGAGTTGTCCGCCATGGAATTCAACTGAAGCTATTTTTCTCTTTTGATGTAACACTTTGTCCCTATTCGATTCTTAATTCTATTTATGGAATAATATGATTTGTTTAAGTGATCATTAACCTTGTGACATCACATGAATCGTATTTATTTATTCGCCATTCAATGTTTGTTTAATGTATGAGCTGTATTGCAGAACCTTCCCTGGTTTTTCTGATTGAATTTTTGGTATAATTTGAAAATTTCAAAGTCTATATTTTGGATTCTTCTCGAAACACTATGCTCCAAGTTATATCCTCCATGAAAGCATCTTCTATCTCTAGGCTTGCTCATATTAAATTTCAATTTTTACACAAAAACAAATGTCAGATTTGACTTGGGAGGATCTGGAGCTTAATTCACCTTGTGCTTGAATTGAACTTTTGTTCATAAATATATCGCTGTTCTATATTTGCAAATTATGAACAGATCAGTCTGATCTGAGAAAAATTGATAAATACCCATCCACCTCTTGACTTTTCTAGGATTCATCAAAGATAGAACTAATCACCCCAGAGCAATATGATGCTGCTTCACCTCAAACCACGGAGAATTTGAAATCCCCCACGTCTTCAGGAGTTTATGAGAACCCTAAGACCTTCTCGCCTTCAGCTGAAAGGGAGAATTCTGTACTAAAATCATCCAAGACTGGAGAGCAAAGTGAGACAAACACAGAGCAAGAGAAAACTCCCAAGAAGCCTGGCAAGATACTTCCGTGCCCTCGGTGCAATAGCATGGACACGAAATTCTGTTATTTTAACAACTATAAAGTCAATCAACCTCGTCACTTCTGTAAGAACTGCTAGAGATACTGGACTGCCGGTGGAACCATGAGAAATGTGCCTGTTGGCGCTGGTCGCCGGAAGAACAAGAGTTCTTGTGCTTCTCATTATCGGCACATAGTGAATCCTGAGTCACTTATAACAGCAGCCAATGCAAATGGGTTGCACAATACTGTCTTGAGAAATGGAGCAACGGTCTTGACCTTTAGCTCAGATTCTGCCATATGCGATTCCATGGCTTCTGTTTTGAACCTCGCAGAGAAAACTGAGAATGGTGTTCTGAATGGAGTTCATGGATCCCAGCAGAACATTACTGTTTCTTGTGGTAGAGACGATAATGGTGATGACCATTCAGTTGGAACTTCTGTTACTACTTCAGCTTCATCAGAGAAGAAAGCCAATGCTCCCCACGAATCTCTGAATAAAACCTATGAAGGCTTCCCTCCTCAATTACAATGCATTCCAGGTTCTCCATGGCACTATCCATGGAATTCTCTTGTGCCTTTTCCTACATTATCGCCAGGTTATCCGGTGTCCTTCTATCCCACACCTGTATATTGGGGCGGTGCATTGCCAGCCTCCTTAAACATGGCATGTGTTTCTCCACAATCTTCTGTGAACAACCCTTCCCCTAGGTCCACCTCCAATTCGCCCACCTCGAGGAAGCACTCGAGGGATGGAAGCATCATCACTCAAGCCAACTCTCAGAGAGTAAAGCCTGATGCAGAGAGTAAGGACTCAGAAAATGCTGTGTTGATCCCCAAGACACTAAGAATTGATGATACCAATGAGGCTGCAAAGAGTTCAATATGGTCAACACTAGGGTTCAAGAAAGAGAACTCTAATGCCTTCAACGGTTGCGTAGGCCTCTTCAAGGCTATTCCATCTAAGGTAGATGACCAGCATCGTCTTCACATGGTCGAGGTATTGCCTGTTCTACAAGCGAACCCGGCAGCTTTATCACGATCGGTTGCTTTCCATGAGCAGCAAGCCTGACTGAGAATCCCCTTGAGCTGAATCATATCCCAAATATGGTCATAATGAAATGGAAATGGAAGTCCCTGGTATTCCCCGAGGAGCTGTATAATGGAAAACTTGCTAGGACAGCAGCAGTTATAGAGTTTGCTTTCACTAACTCTGCCATTTGATTCTTGTGAGATTTTGCAGGCAGATTTTGGATGATCCGTTTGAGTCAGACTTAAATATACATGTGAGACAAGTAAAGGAAAGGATAGAGGAGATAAGAGAGAGTCAGAGAAGAGTGTGTGTATCTATATATATATATATATATATATATCTCAGGACTATAAGATCCTATATATGGTGGAGAGTAAACTTGTGAATCTTTAATTGGATGCAAGTGTTTGCCTTTATGGAGATTCTGTGTTCATATAATAATTTATGTTGATGATGTTGTTATGTCTTGGCTTTCATTGTAATAATATGATATACCTTGATATTTTTTTTTTGGTTTCTTACAAATTATATAAAAAGAACTTTAGACCAATGAAAGCAAGTGTAAAAACATATACAAATTATGAAGCTCCTCTTCACTTGTTAGAAATCTCACACTATCAACCAACGTAATAGGGGCTGTTTGGCACTCAGATTTTTAGAGAGTAGACGGGGGAGAAAATTTTTTGTTCGAGTTGTATTTTGAAAATTAAAGAAGTGGGGTTAAATTTTTTAATTAATTTTTCAAACTCTTATATCTTACATTTTCTCTTTACTAAAATTTTATAACCCACTTTTTTATTTTTTTTAAATCCAACTCAAAAAATTTATCCTCCCACCACCTCAAATTGCTAGTAGCAAATAGCCATTACATATACCAACATGTTTATAAATTTATGAAATACATTTTCCAATTATTTCCTTTTATTTTTGTCCACAAAAATCCTGTTATTTATTTTTTGTCCCTAAAATTGCCTACGTGAGTTAGATCTCAATAATTCATATGCTCAGGGTATATCTTGGGTTCGGAAACACTTATAAAAATATTTATATATAACCACCAATAAAATCCTTAGATTAATGGAAATATTTGAATTTATGACTTTGTAAATTATAAATCAATTTCTTATCAAATGATCAACTTTCCCGACATATTATAACTTAATTTAAGCAAAGAAACTTATTGTTTGATTGGTGCTTCCCTTCGTGGAAAAACTGAATAATTCTCACAAACACTTCAAACAAAGAAAGTCCATAGAATCAATCCAACAGAAAAGTAAAAAGTTGCATAACTTTTTCTTTCATCTTTACCCCCCTTCTCTTTTATTATATTTTAATTTCAAAGTGGGCATGTGTCTTGTCTCCATCTTTAAAAGAGGCCTTACATTGACACATATGGTTATTTAAACTTGTTACATTTATAAAGTAATACTCCACTTAGAGCCATACAACTGAAAAGTATTTTTATACTGAGTTAAAGTGCAAAAATAACCATGATTTTTTATCAAAAAAGTGTATCAAGTATCATTTACTTTTTTAACGTGCAAAAATATTCATAAAAATCCAAAATAGAAGTAAAAAAAATGTCATAACTATTAAATATAATCTAACACTATTAAACTTGCATATGAAATATCAGTGTGGGCCCCACTATAAAAAGTAACGGTATTATGTTATCTTAACAATTTTAGCATTTTTGCATCCATTTTGAATATTCATAGGTATTTTTACACCTCCAAAAAATGTAAGGTACTAGGCATACTTTTTATAGGAGTTCATGAGTATTTTTATTACTTTACTCTTTTATATTTTTATCATTGTATTTATTAAAGAAATCAAGATTTTTTTATAAAAATTCATCCACTTAGAGTTAAAGATCACATCTTGCTACTGGCTAGTTTAGTGTCAGGAAAAATGAAAATTTTGTAAGAAACCAAAAATAAAAAAGTATCAAGTTATACAACTTCTTGTTTGTATTAGTAAACTTATGGCTTACTATCACATATGCTTTAACTGTGCCTATGAATGTATAATACAAGCCAGAATAAAAGGAATGAAACTTTTCTAATATATACTTTTTCCTATAGACTGAATTTGTGATGTTAAGACGTTCTTGATTATTTTAAGTCGTTGTTTTCATATGATATTCATTTATGTGGATATCCTTGAAACTCAATAAGTTTATTTTAGATTTGATAGAATAAAGTGCATTTTCCATGCATAATTTTGTTCATTCAGGTAATAGATTATTAGCTCTTTTGGAGCCTTCAATACATACTGATTTTGTTTATTATGCCCTTCAGTTGCCTTTTTTTCTTATCAGTCATTCTCCACTTCATGTGAGAATTAAAACCACTAAGGTTCTGACTATGCCCACACCCACAAGTATTGCTAAATCCATGATCTCAACTACAATCATTATTAGATTCATTTGTGACTATATTCACTTCTAGGAATGGAATCGAGCCTGTTGGACAGGATTCATAATTATTCAACAAAAGCTCATTGTTCTGTTTAGCTATGAGAATGAAAAAAAATTAAATTAGTATCTTTTTTAAAACCTCTCCACATATTGATGCTACAAGAGCAAATTGGATGCACGAAATATAGATAATGTTTTCTCTAGTATGCATAGGGCTGAGCAACCAATCCGAAACCCGGTGGACTTGCATGGGCTTGGTGTTCGTTTGGCCCATTTGGACCCGCCCAAAAAGCAACTCGAAACGGGCAGGATCAAACGGGCGAGTTTGTGACTTAAACGGGACACGGGCACACCCTCGGGCTGCCCGTGCCCGCCCATATATATTTATAATAATTTTATATGTTTATTTTAATATATATATATATATATTTGGCATTCTAGATTAATGTTCTGCCTTGGCCTAATGGTTTATCACTTGGTTTGGAAACACTTCTGGGTTGGATCCCTTCTTCCAATGTTGAGCTTTTTTTTTTATCCCTTTTTACTACTCGTCACTTCCTCAAGTCCAGAAGCATTCCAACGTTCCTCACTTGTCACTTCCTCTGTTCCTCATTCAAAAATGTCTCTCTCTCCCAAAATCCCCTTAGCTCCACCCTTAACGCCTCCTCATTACCCTCACTGGCGACAGCCCAGAGGCCAGAGCTTCGACGCGTTCCAGCGTTCCTCACTTGTCACTTCCTTTGTTCCTCATTCAAAAATGTCTCTCTCTCCCAAAATCCCTATAGCTCCACCCTTAACCCCTTGTCATTACCCTTACGGTGACGACCCAGAGGCTAGAGCTTCGACTCGTGCCCTCAATCGCGACGTTGTGCGAGAAGTCGTCTTCATACGGTGGTTCCTACTGCAACAATTACTGTAACTGAACTTAGAACACAAGGAGAGGGAAAAAGTTGGACCCCTAATTCTAGGAATGTTGATTCGATGATGACGATGGGTGCACTATGAACTATGATGATCTCTTTTGGGTTTTACTCACTTTGATCTGCTTGAGGTTTTCTGATTTTGAATGAATTTTGCGTGTCTAACTGCCTATGGTGGCTTTGTCGTCTCTTTGCTCTTCCTTTCCTCTGCGATTCCATTTATGATATGGTTTCTCAGATGCTCGGCCTGGTTTCACGAGGTTAGTGCATCTTTGATTTCCAGTTTTTGACCTAGCAGTTGCGAGCTGGGTGATTTCATCCCTGATTTTTTTTCCAAAAAAAACAAAAGAAAAGCTAAACGAGTTAGCCCGTAACCCGGCCAGGTTTTGTCCAACCCGTTTATTCCGGGCTTAAATGGGTTAGCACCGGGTTACGAGCTAACCCGAACCTGTTGCAAAATAAAGAGGCGGGCTACGGGCTGCCATCAGGCCAGCCCGTCCTGACCGTTGCTCAGCCCTAAGTATGCATATATTCATTAGAAACGTTTCTCTACATAATTTTAACTGAGAATTGATTCTAAACATGACTAAGTTATACTTGCTCGTCGACTTAAAATCTTGCGTACGAAAATGCATCCATTGACAACAGGCTTTTGGAAGTATAACCAACGTTTTGTTGTCATAACTTTCTTTTATATTATTCCACAGAATAAATCACTACTACGGAGTATAGTTTTTACTACTGAAATTCACGTTCTTTTTTAAAAAAGGGAGTAAAAAATGAAGGCGGTGGCATTTTTGTAAATATAAGAAGTGATTAAGTGCCTTTAGACGCCCTATCCTACGGGTCTTTTACATATGCAACATATGAGATGTAACATCCTAAATTTTACTTTAGGACTTAATTATGATTAAGAGATAATTATGGTGGTATCGAATTCCGCCTTGTATTTTGGGATTTTTATTTGTCTGCTTTTGGGGGACTTCGCCACAGCCAACTTGTTATTTCACAATGGCCAGCTTATGTAAATATGTGAGGATCCCTCTCAAGATGCTTTTGCTGTGACCAACTATTGGCTTCGTCGTGGCGAAATTACCTCAAGCAACGAAGGGTGCTCTTGTGTCACCTTTACCTCGGCCAACTCTTAACTTCGCTGCGGCAAACTAGCTTCCATTCTCAAGGATTGCTCTCAGGTCCCTTTCACATCAGCTAGCCTGTATTTCAATTCGTTTACTTCAGCCTCAGGACAGATTTGTCATGGCAAACCTTATCCTTCTTAGTAGCGAATTCTTTCTATCAGCAATAACGAACTTAAATGAGCATGTACCGGTAATGTGTGGGTATTATAATACCCACTCATGCATCTCTCTCTCTCACCTTTCCTTTTTCTTTCCTTCTTTCGTCTTCTTTCTCTTCTCTAGCCGGCGAACACACGAGCTCTCCTAGGGCAAGACTTGGGCATCATTTAAGTAACCAAAATCTCTCCTTTTACACTTCTCCTTCATGAAAGTTGTTCTAGGTATTTTCCTCTTTCTAGTGGTAGTAATTTTGTGTTGATAGAGGATTTTTTTGTTAGGGTTTTGATGAAGTTTTGAGTTTTAGTAATGCAAGACTATAGAAATGTAGATGAATGTTTATAAAGGATTTTTATCAGTTTAAATTTTTAATTTGGGTATATTAAGATTTTATAATGATTTTTCTTAAGTACAGACCCAACACTTATTATTTGGATTTTTTAGCCAATCCAAATAATGTTGGATGATTCATTTGGGTTTGGGAGTGTCATTAGATCTTTGAATCGAATATCTATGAGGTTTATGATGAAATATTAGTGTTGGATATCTTTGAGGAACTTTAAGTATGGAAATTCTTGTTTTTGGAAAGTTTGAGGATTTTGGGGAATGAAATCTCAAGATATAGAAATATGGTGGTGATATCTCTAAGAGTTAGAGTATGAATGTAAGGATTTGTGAGAGGACATGAAGTTAGAAATGGAATGAATTTCATTTAATATGTGTGTGTATGGGGTTGTTTTGTTTGTCATTACATTAATGTGTAATTATTGTGGTGTAGATTAATTGCGTTTGGAGGAATTGAACGTTGGACTTGAATTATTGTGGCATTTGCAACTTGCTTTGGCAAAATATAACCACATTTAATTTATTTTATATGCTTATATGTGTTGTAAGATTTTTTCGAAACATCTTTTGAACTTTAAGTATTACTTTGGGGTTTAAAACCTACATGTGATGATTCATTTGTGAATTAGCATGAAATCACTCTTGTGAACTAAGCTTTTTATGTTTATGAATTGTTGGTGAAGCCAATAATGTTGTGTTACTATGAATTATGTTTTTTATTATTCATAATTAGTGATGTTACATTACAAATGAGCATGTGATGGGCAATGAGCATGCGGATGTATGTGTGGTAGAAGCATATGACAATGCTGTTGGGGTTTGGATAGTGATGGAGTTTATGAAGATGATATCTTTGGTGAATCTTACAATTCATGGCAATAGTCTCCACTTCTGATCATAATGGTTGACATTATATTAGATATTTTAAGTTTTGGATTCAGTTGCGGGCGGCTTTGAGAATGGTCAACTCTCATAAGTCTTAAACCCAATTGTGGGTGGCTAGGAAGAGGGCTCATTAATTAACCTCATAATGATGGTTGACTCTGGTCAGGTCTCCTATGATCATAGGTTAAAATCCACGTTAGATGATATAAGGAGGAGTTTGGTTGAGGGAATTATGTATAACTTGTGTTGATATACACTTGATTACAAATTTAATCAAATGGAATTTTGGTCTTCTATCAACTTCTATATTCAGAGTATATTATCACGTTTGATATCTATTTGTTGATTAATCACTTTGTTGGTGTATAATTAAGTATAAATATACTTTTAATGAAGCTATCCTTATTTCATCTCTTATAACCCCACTTGAATATTCGATAAATTATTTGTTGGCTACTGAGACTCTATATCTCATCCAATGTTTCTAACATTTTTCAAGAAAGGGCCCAAGTAAGATTAGATGGGAAGGAAAAGGAATGCTTAGATTTGTGTTAAGCTTTTGTAAGGCCTCATATTCGTTTTGAAACATAAATGTGGAGGATGTATATATATTTGACATATTTTAAGCTGTGCAACTCTTAATTATGGTGTTCATTCTGATGATGATGTATCACCACCCATTGAGGGTATTTTTTATAGTCATTGTTCCCTATGTAGGAAATTTCAATTGTGGATAATATATGTTGGTGCTTGAATGGCATTGGGTCATCTTCTATCTATATAAATTGTTTAATTAATGAAAGCATGATTTTACTTCGAGTTTTTAAGGAAGATGATGTTTCATGAGATATTATGGCTACTCCCCAAAATTGCACACTAATCACGACTATAAACAATATGCAATTGAATTCCAAATATATATGATCTTTGATGAGAATTTAATCGATTGATTCAAACAAAAATGCTAAATTCTCCAACTATTTTATGCACCCATACAATTATTTAAAATTTAATTCTTCTGCATTTCAACTTAAATTTAATTTTGCAGAATTTAACCAGTTAAATAATTAAAAAATTTAATTTTAAAACAATTTCAACAATTGGTTAACATGCAAAATAAATTCTGTAAATTTTCTTGAATATGAAAATTCTAAAATTAAAATTTTCCTTTAATTTAAACAATTTAAAATAGCACATAATATAAAACACTATTTGATTAAATAAAGCATGCATGAAAAATCACAATTAAACTAAACTATTTAATCAAATACTTAAGTTAGGGTAACTAAAGCAATTAAGAGACAACAATAGAGTTAAGAAAACTTTATTTAGCCCAAAATAATTTTTGAAACCCAAAATGTTCTAACAACATCAAGCATTATTAGAAACCCAAAATTAGTTAGAGACTCGTCTTGATCACGTGTTCTAAAATTAAAGAAAGTAAGAGAATTAAGGAAATTATAAAATTGTTCTTTCTCACTGTTAGAAGTGTATAATATATATGTATAACTTCAAAATATAATTACAAAAGATAACAGTGGATATAAAAGAAAATGAGGAATCCACGTCATATTTATAATATTATATTAAATTAAGAAAAAGTTGTTGGCCTACATGTTAATAGTTTAGACCTATTAAATTTAGCTCTAACATGGGGTTTGATGTTGACATGAAAATCCATTCCCACCCTGAAAATAGAGCATAGGTGCCATATGGTGACTATAATTTTTTTTAAAAAAATTATGTTTTAAAAAGTGCATTTCATTTTAATAAAAACAGATATAACAATTTTTTAAATATCTCAGAGTCAGTTTCTTCAATTACGAGCAATTTGGAAAAGAGTAAGCACTTGAAAAATGTGGTGACTTTACAAAGTTCCTTTTGGCGGAAAGTATTGGTGAGTGCGCTTGTATTTTCCACCAAGATTAAGAAATGAATACTCTAAATAGAAAATATTCATTGAAACATAATACTATTTTAAAATGTTTATGCAAAATTAAAAAAATCAGATTTTCAACGGGAGTTCTAAACTATAATTTTTTAAGGAATTTTTAAATCTCACAGCATAATATTTTAAGTCTTTTGGTATCAGAAATTATAAATTTTTAACTCATTGATTATAATGTTTACAAAGACCCACAAAAGTCTATGGATAGTGGGTAGGCACAACTAAATCAGTGGAGACTGATGAAAAGTAACGTAAATATTATTTTTTTTCCTTATAGTGCTATCACAAAACATGAATGTGATGTGAATTAGTCCATCTTGTCTGTATACATTGAATCAATAACATTATATTATACATTTTTTATTGAATTTGAACCTACCCACCTCCCTGACTGAATCCAAATCCCAAAGTAAAAAAATAAAAAAGGTAAGGGGTCTATCCCTTAAATACTGTTTCTCTAGATAGGTTGAAATCAATTATATAAGAACTTGATTGGACAAGAGTTATTTGGAAATCTAATGAATCGAGGCTTGATCTGATATAAAATAAAATAAATTAAACGTGTAAAAAAATTAGGAAGATAAAGAAAACAGCTGGTTCTCTGTATATCAAACTATGTTGGTTGTTGGGAGGGAATAAAAAAAAAGTGACGAGGAAATGTATGAGAAAATAGGAGAAAAAGAGAGAGTACAACCAAAAAGTGAAGCATATATAGGAGCTTAGAGGGAAGTAAGAGCAAATGGGATGTGTTGTTGCATCATTGGAAAGGAAGTGCATTTGGGAAGGGAAATTTCACTTATAACTATAAGTAAGCTTCCATTTTTTTACCATAATAGTGAAAAGGGAACTTTACTTTTAATAATAAAAAGTATAAAAAATGAAAATGTTATAAATATCATATAGATATCTCCCCATAATTGTCTATGATCTCATATATCCCTATAGTATCTCATATAGTCATGGAATTAATTTATCTTTATATTGTAAAACAATGCCCGTAAATAGAAGGCACCCCTGTAGTGAATAAGAATTATTTCATCTTGCTATATAATTCTCTCTCTTTCTCTTATGTTCATTTTCTTTAATTTCATAACACATTGTTAACGTAGGGCTTTACCCAAGAGCTAGATTTATAATCTACTCTACCTTGTTTATTTGCTTTGATGCTTTTATATTTATGTTTACCCATGCATTACATTGAAATAGAGATTTATAAATAATATATATGGTTTCTTATACAATTTTTTATATTGATAAAAATACTTGAAGTACATATATTTCTTCCAGAACATTAGAGAGAAAGGGAAAACTAAGAGCTCATTTGACACCACGGTAAAAAATAGTTTTTTACAGAGTTCGAGGTAAAACCTAGGTTTTAGAGGATAGATTAACTTTTACCGATTTCGAGGTAAAATCTAGGTTTTGAAAAGTTGATTGTGTTTGAGAAGTTACGGTGAGAATATATTTTACGAATTCAGAGTCAAAAAGTAAGTGGGAAAGAGAAAAGAGAAAAAGATGAAAGAAAAAATTTATTAAGAGAGATAGTGTGATTTGATAAGAAAACAAAATTTTCAAAACCTAGATTTTAAACTGAGGTTTTATCTTTATGATAGCTTTTATAAAGAATGTAAGTACTTAAATAAAATATCTATTTTGATGTTAAGCTTTTCCACAAAACATATGTTTCACATGATGTCAAACGAGCTCTAAATGCATTTTCTAAGGAGAAATATTTGTATCTTTCCATGCCCTTTATTGGAGGATAGCCTTTTCAAAGTTGTACCATCTCGTCATTATCATAGCTATAGAGCAATGATCACCCACATCCACCCAATTCAAACTATATCGTTGATTTATGTTCATATTATAATTAATAATTAAATATTATATATATGGAGCGAATGAATATATTTTAATTTGTCAATGTTAAATTATACAATAATGTCTAAGGATAAGTTAATTTTTAAACATGGTTTCTTTGACAACTCTCTACCTTTTTGCTTGTTTGGTCGAGGATGATCTAAGCCTCAAACGAAATATTTAAATTCTTTCGTTACTTTAAATATTGGGTTTCATGTCTTAGATTAGATATCAAAATTGTTTTTGCATTTATCATTGTAAATTTAATATGATTTTGAAGGTAATTCGTTTGGGCTAAAAGGGATGGAAAGAAACCAATTTTAGTGTTACTGAAACATCATCTCTTCATCAAAGTTTCAAACACCCAATCTCTAATAAAGCTTTTGCGTTTTGAAAAATTATCTTCAAGATCTTGAATAATAATGCTTTCATAGAGAACACCATTTGATTTCTTAGCCAAGTTTTTTTATATTAGTTAATCTAGGAGGGTATATAGTTATAGGATGGATGTCACCCAAAGGGGTGGTGAATTGGGTGTCACAAAAATATTTCTGATTAAAACTTAGTTAATAAAACATTCAAATCATAAGTTGATCAAAACAGAGTATGAAATCGGATTGAGTAAGAAAGAAACAATTAGAAATTTGAGAAGATGAAGATAAGATAATCACACAACAATTTATCCTGGTTCGACCCTCTCTGACCTACGTCCGATCCTTAGACTTCTCTTAGATTTTCAATCAACTATAACATCCAAGTTTAAAACAAGTACTTTGAAAACCATTACAACCACAAGTTCTCTGTAGACATTTGCAAAGTTATTTCAAGTTCGTAACGGTGGGTACTTGAAAACCCCATAAATGTTTACAGAAAGTTATGATCCCACTTAAGTTTATAACGTAAGTACTTGAGAAATCTTTACAGTCACTCCCCCTTACCACATGTAAGGTTACACTTTGTTTCACTCAGGTCTATCCTAAGCGACTCTCAAAGGTTGAGATGATTACATTTGGGAAATGCTTCACTCTATAAAGCGGATTGTATTAACACTAAAACTCATGGAAAAGTATAATGTCAGAGTTCTAAAGTTGTTGTTTGATTTCCTCGAATCCACACTCTTTGTTTTGTGTTCGGTGACTCCATATACTTCGCCTCTATCTTCTCTGTCGGTTGCTTCCTCCTATTTATAGATGTTGTCAAATCCGTTGGAGAGGAGCGTTATATTTCTGATACACTTTGGCTTTTTGTGCTCTGTTTTCAAACTTCATATGTTCTGACAATATTTATTTGTTGAAAGAGAAAGAATAGCCGTTGGAGTCCTGACAAGAAGCAAGTGTTTGTTGAAGAAGATTAATCCGTTAGAAAGTGCTTTGCTTTTGTTACACTTCTGCTTCAGTGTTTGACGTTGAACATTTAATGCTTCAATAAATGCAGTTCAACAAGCGACGGCGAAGATGACCTTTAATGCATTATATCGAAGATATTTTTAGTATCTTATCCTCAATAGCTTATCTCTATTCAATAAGTCAACTAACATGCATTTATGAAAGCAGGTGAAATTCAAATTAGTTTAGCACAAACAAGGAAAGTTTATGCATAGCGTAGGTGAAGCTATCAGATGCATAGTTGTCAAATAAAGTAATGCTCGAGTACTGTCATTCAATGCTTGGGTATTGCAATGTATATTTCAAAGAAAAGTTCAATGCTTTTGCTGAGTGCTAGAGCACAGATGAGGGTGTTTGAAAAAATGGTCTTAATACTCAAGCATTAAGTCACAATACTTCCAGTAATATCAATGCTTTTAAGTGTGCTCGAGCATAGGAAAGATTTTTGCCAGTAAAATAGTTCAGTGTTGGAGCATTGAAACATAGTGCTTGAGCACTGCTTATGCTTTTGACATTGCTCGAGTATTTTATGAAAGTATTGAAGAAATAACATGTTTAAAGATCTTAATGCTTGAGTACTAGACATTAGTGCTCGAGTACTGATAATGCTTTTGATGTTGCTTGAGCATTCAATGAAAGCATTAAAGAAATAAAGTCGTTGAAATTCTTAATACTCGAGTATTGAACCCTGGTGCTTGAGTATTGGGAGTGCTACCACCTACTGCTGAAGCATTTTCAGAAAGCATAAGAAATAAACTGAGTTTGAAGCCTGATGCTCGAGCATTAGGTACCGGTGCTCGAGCATTGGCAATACTTCCTATTATGCTTGAGTATTCGGTGAAAGCATTGAGTCCCAGAAGCACGATACTCGAGCATTAGGTGTCAATGCTCGAGGGTTCGCTGTACTTGAACCGTATGCTGGAGCACTGAGTGAAATCATCGCCTGGAAAACTCAAGTATTAGAAATCCAGTGCTCGAGCATCGGCTCCCAAGAAATCAATACTTGAGTATTATGGTCCAGTACTCAAGTATTGACTCCCTAGAGGTCAATGCTCTAGTATTATAGCCCTCTACTCGAGTGTTGACTCCAAAAACTCAATAGAAAGCTTTGAAAACTCATCATACTCGAGTGTTTGAGTTTGTGCTTGAGAATTAACTTCCAGAATCAGTTTTGAGCATCTAAATGAAGCTGAGATAAATGGTTATTCAATGTATAATGATAAAACATTTATTTAAAATATTTTTAACTTTTAAAAAGTTATTTAACCACATCATCGTCCTAAAAGAATGCAAATATAGTGGTAAATCAATATGCATTGTAAAAACTTTTTGCTATATTATATTTGACAAAACAATATGAATTATAAAAACTTTTTGCTCTTTTATATTTGAGATCATCAAAACTAATAATATCTAACGTATAGTTATTAATTATGATATACAAAAATATCTAAAGTACGTCAATTAGGGCTCTTCTTTCTTTATGTTTTCACAAATTTAAAACATCAACACTGTTGGAATATGGGCCACCCTTGATGGATTAGGCTCAAAACACATTTTACTGTTGTTTAGAAATTACTGTTTAGCATTCAATTATTCCTTCTTGTCCTTATTTTACTGTTGTGAAGATTTAAAAGTTAGAAATTTTTCAATCATTGGTCTTTCTTTAAATTTGAATTGACAACAATTTTTGTAGTTATTAAATATTTTGAATATATAAAGGTTTCAAATTATCTAGTAAGTATTTCTCTTTTACTTATTTGATTTCTGATTGATTCTAAGGTGTGCAATTTTCAAATCTATTATATTTTGTTTTACAATTATATATTTAATACTAGGGGAAAACATGTATATTTAATATCTAACAATTCATTTTCTATAGTCAGTAATCGGTTCTTATTGTACTAAATGATCGATTCGAAATGTTCACCTTTTAGACTGTTTATCTTTTCAAAATTTATTTGAACATTTAAATTTTTTTGTTTGTTACGAAAACTCAAATCCAAACCTAAAATTTTCATCTTTGAATGCTTTCTTCCTATTTATTCCTTGATTAATTCTAAAATCTTCATTTTTAATATGCATTATTTTTAAAAAATTTCATTCAAATATGCATTTTTGTGTTTAGAAACTATATTGAGCATATTGAATTACACCAATTCGAATAAAGTTAATCCTATTGTTGTGATTTATTTCTCTATTCTTTCTAATTTTTTGATTCTATTTGACTTAAAAATACGAAATGTCATATTCATGATCTTTTCTTCTTTATTTGATTCTTCAAAAGATCTTAAGATTATTTATCTACTATTTTAAAAAGTATTTAAAAATAATTATTTGATATTTAGTGGGTAATAATGAAAAGAAAATCGGTAAAGAGCTTTGTTTGAAAATTTTATTAGCCAAGAGATTAATATACTTTTTTCTACGATATAGAAAGAGTACCGGTGCTCGTCTGAGTCCTTTAGACAATAATATTTTGAGGCAATTTTTATTATTTTAATGATTTCCTTATTCGATTTGTTTAGTCAATGCAATTTTAAGATCTACTATCCTTTTGGTTGAAATTGGATTAAAAAATGTTTTATTAAGTTTGTAACCATTTTGAATATATTTAATATTTTCTTGATTTTAAAAATGAATATTTTAAATTATCAATTAGTGTGAAAATAAATGAAAACATCTGTTTTGTTGGTACTTTGTTTTGATGATAACAAAATCATGATAAAAGATTGCAAAAATGATTTCAAAATCCAAGTTTCAATATGTTGATTCAATACTTCATGAAGTCACTCGAGTGTTTTGTCAAAGTATTGACAGTACTCGAGCATTAGAACTCAATACTCGAGCATTGCACCTTTTGAACTTAAGAAAATTCAGTACTCTCAGGCAACACTTCAAGTATTGACATCAAGTGTTGTCAATACTCGAGTACTATGTTGTTGCACTCGAGTACTGCACTTTGGAAATGAGTTTTTGATCAATACTCTGAGTGAAAGCATGCATAGAGTGTTCCAATGCTCAGTATTGGAAGTTAGTACTCGAGCATTAGGCTAAAAATGTATTTCAAAACAATGCTGTCATGGAGTACTGCAAGTGTAAGCTGATAGCAGAAGCCAACACTCGAGCACTGGGTTTACAGCACTCGAGTGTTGTGGTCTTTTGAAAACACTCCAAGTCAACACTTCAAGTATTGGCTGAAAGTATTGCCAATACTCGAGTCCTGAGTTTCAGCACTCGAGTGTTGACCATTTTTCTCAACACTGTCAGCTAACACTTCCAGCATTTGCTCACAGCATAAGCCAACACTCGAGTATTGGATTTTTGGCACTCGAGTGTTGAGGTCCTTGAGTCAACACTCGAGCACAGAGTTTTAGCACTCGAGTGTTGTGGCCTAACTCTCAACACTGGAAGCCAACACTGCAAGTATTGACTGCCAGCATTGTCAACACTCGAGTACCAGCTTTTCATCACTCGAGTGTCGAGCTGAAAACTTTCACTGTTCATCAACACTCTATATCAACACTTCCAGTATCACTTCAAGTATTTCTAACACTCGAGTATTGTGATTTCTGCACTCGAGTATTCTGATCTGTCAAAATCATTTTTCATCACTTGCACAGAACACTCGAGTATTCATAGAAAGTATTATCAACACTCAAGCATTAGAATTTGTCACTCGAGTATTTGACCTTTATCAAAACACTTTCATTCAATACTCGAGTACTTCATCAAAGTGTTAAGCCTTTCTTTGAAAATCTTTTGAGCAACACTCGAGTACCAAAATCTTTCACTCGAGTGCCAGCTCTCTCTCTCCTTCTGACAGCTTTACATCTGACATACTCTGCCTATACTTTTTTACCTACTTTCCTTATCTGTGCAACGACATTTTGAATCTTAACTGCTGCCATAAATGCAACAGATAGAAACTCTAAAAAGAGGCAGAGAAGCACAGGGCATGGTCTGAGACTCGGAGAATTTAACGTTCATCTGCATCATTCAACCTCGACTGACCCAACAACATTAAATGCCATTAATGAAGAAGCTGAATGGTTGGTAATGAGAGTAACGGATACTAAATGCAGTCTAACGGACATTTAAGAGACTCTCGTCTATAAAAGGATCAAGCATTCAATGAAGAAGACAGTGACGAACCTTCTGAGCATTCAAAGCCACACCTACTTCTTCTTTGTATTCATTTATTCTTTCTGTTCTTCAGTATTAGCCATATATACTCTTTTGAGAGAATTTACTGAGGCCAAAAATACTTTATATCTGTGAGAAGATCAAGGATAGAGCCTTGAGTCATTTGTACTGGTAGTGAGAAAGAAACAGAGTGTTAAACTCTGTTTTAGTAGAAAGTGAAAGAGGGAGTGATTCCCAGGTTGTAAAGGCTTGTGAAGCATATTTCTTTGCAGATAGTGGATTTGGAAATCTTGGGGTGCCCTAAGGACTGGACGTAGGTCAAGAAGACCGAACTAGGATAAATCTTTGTGTTCATCATTTTTCTTCACTCTCGGTGACTTTTATTCTGTCTTGTTTTAAGAATTGTTAAAGTTTTAATTAGACCAATTCAACCCCCCTTCTTGGTCAAATCCTGTGCTAACATGTTTTATATATCATATTTCAACTCGATAATTTTCTCTTTTAAATATGTAATTTTGAGGCCTTTATCCTTGTTTAAGTATTTTATTTTAACATAAACACTTTGTAATTATATATTTTATTTAATTCATTTACTAAATTCTGACTCCAGCGTGATATTTTCGTATTCATTCTTTCTTCTTATTCAACTATTTGACGTTTTCAAAACATCAATTTAAAGTTTTATTGGATTTTTTACTCTACTTGATACCAGTAGATTCATTTTTCTACTTGTTTTATTCAAAATCTGATATTGCAAGATTGGTTATGCCGATGCTTGTCAATTTTATTTGAAAATAATTATTCTAATTGATAAACATATGTTTTGAATTGGGTTTAAACGTATTTTTTTAATTGACTAACATTTTGAAATATCTTACATTTTAAAAAGAAAATTATTTGGAAGTAAATATGTTAAATAAATAGAGATTACTATTTGAATTGGTTGGAAAATTGAGTATGAATTATGAAATATATTTTATGTGATATATTTATACTTGAGTATTTGATACTTCACTTATAAAAATGATGAGATTAATTGATTATATTGATACATATATTGTGAAGTGAAGATAGAGGTAATTGTGTGAACTCCTTATAAAATTGAAGATGATTTATGAATTTACTTTATATGCAAATAATTTTTAATCTATCACCAATACTTGTGGGTATGCCTTTTGAAATGGATTGTTGGATGTCGAGACTTTTATCTCACCCTATTGCTATTAACACTTTTATAAGATAAAATTTGAGTTGAGATGACTGGGAAGGTTCTGGAGGTTTAATCATAGCTATTTCTATTATATAGATTCCTCCTCTGCCAATGCGTTGATTTGATGCAGATTGCAACTATGGAGCTCATGTTTAAGTAAACTCTAAAACTTTACTATTTTCATATCATGTTACTCTATAGTATTTCTATCGATATTGCGATATTATTTGGAAATCACAAAATTGAGTGTGCATTTTATCATATACTTTTGAAATAAATTATATTTATATTATTGAGTTATGAAAATTGAGTTTGAGGGGAAATATAAATAGGATTTTTTTGAAGACTAAGGTGTATTATTATAATATTGGCTTTTTATAGCTTGAGTTGAAAAGAAGGTGACATAGTAAAATTTTATTTGTCTTTTTGATATTTACCTTATTTTAAATATGTAATTTTCCTTTGTCTTGTTGTTTTAAACATTTTATGGTTGATAAATATTTTAAATTACTTTTGAACTCTTATTAAATAAATTTCAAGCATTTTAAATTACCAAATTGGTATATTTGTTTTTCTAAGTACTCTTTTGGTTGTTGTGTTTAAGTGAAAGTACGTGTATTTTAAACATTTGTGGGAATCCATTTTGATAAGTTATGTACTCCTTTTGGATTAATGAAAATTTTTAAAACATTTTTACCATATTGCCTTATAGGGGGAGAAATTAGTGGTTGCTTTCTGCATCAATACTATGTTTGTATTCATTTGTTTTGTTGCATTATCCATTTGTGATGTGTGAGAACAACAATCAGCTAATGGGATAAGTAGGTAATTTTGCTTGTTGTTGTTCGTTGCCTCATGCATTAATGATGCATGAATTGTTTCAAGGTTTATTTTTGTTTTTAGTTATACAAGTACATGTTGAAATTAATCTTTTGTTTACTTTCTTCCTAAAAGTTTAGGCACCCTTGAGGGGAAGGTTAATGTATACATTGATTGTGATGGTCAACAAACTCTTTTAGCAAAATCTAAACGAATTTTTCGATGTTAGGAATAAACAATTATGAAATAAGACCATTCATTTACTAAAGATTTTCTAAAAAAGAATTTCACTGGTGATGCTACATAGGAAATCAAAGAGTGAATGTGACATAATTTCCCCAATTTATTTACCTATGTGAGTCTCTTGCTTTGTGATTGTGGCATGATGCCGGGTGATTAATGTATTCTAGCGTTTGAAAATTTTGTTGCTTGATATCCGGTTAATTGTATGTATTACGGATGTTCTATGTGTTTTCCATTTTTATACTTTCTATCATCAACCTGCGAATTTTGAGGACAAAATTCTATTTAGGTGGGGAGAGTTGTAATATCCCATTTTTTTATTTAGAGGATTTAATTATATATAAAAAATAATTATTTATTTAAAATATTTATTTGGTATTTAGAAATAATAACTTGTTAGGTAATCATTTGAGTCAAAAAAGAATTTATCCTAATGTGAGGCATATGAGTTAAAGAAAACATAAATGATAATAAAAAGAAATAATGTTATAAAAAATAAAAGAAGGAAAACTGAAAATAATATATATAGTTTGTAAAAGGGCATGTGGCCCTTAGTAGTTTGTATATGTAAATAATATAATATATAAACACAAAAGAAAAGGGAGCTAACTTGTGCGCATAAGTGGCCTTAGTTGTGTGTGTGTATCTATAACAATAATAATAAAAGGGGAAAAAGGGGCGATGCACCTATATATATTAAACTCACCTCACAATAGTGGCTAGTGTTCTTTCGCTACTCTCCTCTTCTTCTGGCGGCGTTGCTGCTCCTCTTGGGTGTGCAAGAGTTCGTTTTGGGTTCGGTTGTTTGCACACACTAGGTTTGAGTTGAATAATGTATAAGTGTTATTGTATATATTCTTGAATTTTTAATAAGTTTAACATGTTGAATGAGTTAAGGATTTATAATTTAGCAATTCTACATTGAAACGTTAAACTTTAAACTGGAGTTTTTGGTGCAATTGTAGTTAAACTGTGCTTTAATTGAACATTTGGGTGGAGAGGAATAATGAAATTTAGGTTAAATTAAATGATTGAAAGCCTATTCAGGAGAACGAATTGTAAAAAATTATTTTGAGACTTTAAATGGGTATAAACAAGTTAATCATCTAATTCAGAATATTAAATTTGTATTTATATCACTGTGTAGATTGATTTGAGTGTGGCTGGTGCTTTTGTGGATCAAGCTTGCTAGTATCTTAGAGTTGAGGTAACAATAATTAATTCATTTTATATACTTTCATGGATTGTAAGGTATTTTCGATACCTTAGTTATATATTACGAATCTTATCTTTAATTTTATATATTCAATTTTAGT
>JANTPZ010148308.1:0-20418 GCA_025593235.1 Vachellia pachyceras | reverse complement strand
GTCCTTTGGAAGTGAGAATCTTGATGATGCTGCATCGGCCATAAACGGCTTTAAGGTAAATTATAGGTACTATTGATTAAAAGGGTAAAAAGAGAAAAGAAAAGGTAGAGAGGGAGTGGTACACAACATAATTCAGACCTTCAAAGATAGTGTCTGTGTCTGCTCCGCTCAATTAAATATCAACAGGTGACTCTTCCTACTTTCCTTTCTGTCGTTGTCAGGTCGGATTATTATTCTTATCTCCAATTTAACTATTACCACTTTTTTAAATGTTAATAGTGCCACAACATAATCAATAAATGGCCTTGCTTCTAATTATGCCTGTTATTACATGCTGTATAGCTAGCTGTATTCTTCGTTATCTGATGCAAGTTATTTTGCAGGCTCAGTTAAAGTGGCTATTGATTCTTTTGCCTGCTGACTTCACCGATCTATCTTACATATATGAATTTAATTCATTTTTTATCAGTAATATAGAATGTTTCAGATTCCTGATACTGGAGAATTCACCTCACCTGAATTGAGAGGGATTTGGAAATTGAAGAGGGAGACAATTCAAATCTGTAGTTGAGGTGAGTACCGGGTAGCCTATCTATCTTTACTATTCATATATGCATTTTCTAATATTTTAGTTTGAGTAGATGATGGTGCTTGATGGATTGCTATGTATTAATTTGATTTAGATTCCATGTGCCTGCTGCGTTGAATAGTTTTCTGGGCCTTTTGGGAATCTTGTCCTCGTCACATCTGTGTAACATGGAATTATTATATTAGTGGAAATTCTATATTTGTGGCAAGTACGTACAATAGGACGACATTCTTCCAAATGTTTTTGCATCTCCGATCCGGAAAAAGAACATTGTAAGTTGAAGCCGAACTTGGGAAGTGGAGATGCTAAATCACGGAAATTTTCTTAAATCGATGTGTTCCACGAAACCAGAGCTTTGGGTTGAACATGAAGATGAGCTAATAATAAAATGCGCCATGCTTCTGTTGGGTGGACCAGTTCAGCTAGATGGAGATCGTGGTTAATTGAATGCTACGTGGAAGCATATGCTCTAAGCCTCTAACTCTATCAAGCGCATGGATGGGATATTTCTGTCCTTGTATTATTATTATATTATTATTATTCACCTTTTGAGTTTATATATTCCGCTAAAAAAAAATAAAAAGGTCTGTGACTGTGTGTGTTCAGTCTATTCAATATCATGGAAATCTGTGCGCCCCCATCACTCTCTCGCTAGCCTTGCTTCACATAATTCTTCTGCGCTTTAAATATAGTCTTGCCTTGCATCTCCTATGTGTTGCTCTGTGACTGTGAGACCACCCAAAAGTTTGAAAGTGAAAACAGAATATAATATAATTTGTATACAAGGCTCACCGACCATCCTCTCAGATCTTTTCAATTATAAATAGGGGTATATATTATATAATATTTCTCTGTGGGGTTTTTGGCATCTATACACACATTTTATGAGAGTGTTGTGTTCGTGATATTTAAGCCCAGTTAGTTATCATTATGCTATTTAACATCATACTTTTGGAGCAATATTTGTCGTATTTAGGTCGTAAAAGTCAGTGTTATATAAGCAGAGAGACAACTAATTATTTGTAAGCGGCTTGCTCAATCTTTGTATCGAGTACATGGTCACAGGAAGCGGCTTGCTCAATCTTTGTAAGCGGGGTCTTTTAAATTGAGCAATTTCTTCTGATTCTGTAGAGTACTCTGATAATGCCAACACACTCTCACACACACACTCTTGTGGTTCCCAGCCAGTTAAGTTGCATGTGAGCAATTCAATGATTCAACAATTCATATATGATGAAGCCTTTTTGTTTCAGGACTTTATAAACATAATTCGACCGTCCGCACACACCCATCAATGAAACTGCCTAAATTATTTGTTGCTCATGTTTGTGTCTTGTATTTATTGTAGAGATTAGTACTCGTTCATGCAATGGATGCAATTAGCCGTAGAAGATAACCATTTGTTTTACGGCTACACGTAGGAACATCCAATGGTATATTGTACTCTTATAACGATATAGAATCTCATTCTTTCACAGGACATTGTTTATCTGACCATCAAGTTACTTACTATCTTCCTATTAGTGACAGTATCCCTTGACTACCTATTGACACATGGGCATGTTTGGTGGGGTGATTATAAAAGCCAGACACACGTTTAACAGTGTTTTTTTTAAATGAGATAATCTCCTTCACATATTTACTTCAGAAAGTACTTATCAGCCTCATTTCCAAATGGTCACTCTATGTATAGAAGCTGCAATGCAGGGCGCATTTACTCATCCACTGGCATCATATGAATTATTGCATACAAATTTTTAAGTGCTGATCGATCTCTATAAGTGATCTAGTGAGGATGATTAACGCTGACAAATGCAATGGGTAAATATATAAGATTCTGAACTGCTTGCTTGCCCCCATGTCGTTTGATGTGACGATATGATAAGATCTTGACTGTTATTGGTTGTTGAAAAGTGAAAACCCGTACTAAACATAGTTTTCAGTGACGACGAGTGCTTAACATTATACTCCATCTTGATGTTGCAGAGGTCGCAGCTAGCCAACTAGACAAGCTCGGACGTTTTGCATCAAAATGTATTCGATCAAATCACACCTCGATTTGCTACATTTGGTGCTTTGGGTCCATCATTCAATGAGCGGTGAGCACTCTAACAAGATCTCATGGACCACAAACGTATTTCTTCTTGCCAATGCAGCTGGACTAGCTTTTTCATAATTAAGATGACATGATAAACATGAAACGTTTGTTTTGTGGCATTTGTGACGGATTCTGTTTATAGCATGATGAGCGAGGATGATCATTTAAACCATGACATACATATATACATTCAATGGCGGGCACGCATCATTATTTCCAATCCACTATGCCAGTGGTTTCCACATGTAATTCTATGAGATTTGCTTTGCGTCCCTTTTCCAGTTGGCAGTGAGATTTGACAAATTGTGTTTCAAGACCTTGTTGAAGGCAGCAAAGTGGACGACCATAATCCCACCATGTTCTGATATAACCTCATGTTTCAATCTCCATGAGACAGACCTAGCTAGCTTACAAGTTGAGTAATGAGAGAAGCTCATAGAGGAATGTGAAATGGATGAATGGTGTAACATGCAGAAATGCAGGGACCGGAGAAGAAATGGGAACGTGATGATGGGTCTGATGCAGATAAAGTGATGGATGGATGATGAATGGTGAGGGATGATGATGGAAAGGGAAGGGTGAATGGATGGCAGAGGGTGGCAGGAATGGTGGGTGTACATGTGGCAGGCATGCAACTGAAGGACAGTGATGGGCCCCACTACTAGATCTTTTCAGACAACACAATCCCTCTCTGTTCCCTCCTCAATCCAATAATTACTTGTATTCTCCCTCTCATTCTCCACCAGCTAGCTAGCTCCTCCTTGAAGGAAACCACAGTGAAGTCACAGCACAAGTTTGAATTTACGCAGGTAAATCGAGATGAAACTTGTATTTATATAATTATCGTAAAATGAATTAAAAAATTGTTTCCACTATTAGACACGTATTAGATCGACTCTTCCAATTTGAGTTGGGCATGATCCCAAGTCAAGGATAGCTCTACCGCAATTTAGATATAATAAGCAGTTTGGATGTTAGTTGGGTTGGACTTCAAACAGAGGATAGTTCTTTATGCATTTGAACTCATGTTACACTGTAAACTAATTCAGATTCGAGCTTAGTTGAGTCCTTAACTGTTTCTTTCCGTATCTAAAGTCAAATTGGATTCTATACTATTTCGTATTAGATTTACTGTTCCAATTTGAGTTGGGCATGATCCCATGTCAAGGACAACTCTTACACTATTTGGATAATAAGCAGTTTGGATTTTAGTTGGATTAAACTTCAAACAGAAATATAGAAAGAATATTTCTTTCTGCATTTGAATTCATGCTACACTTATAACTAAATCAGATTCTGAGTGTGGGTGAATCATTTAGTATTTCTTTTCGTATTTAAAGTCATATTGGATTCTAACTAATTCATATTTAACTATTCTAGTTGGATTAGACTCTAAGTTGGGTAATTCTAACTGGTTCACATTCAGCTATTTAAGTTGGATTAGACTCAAGTTGGGTAACGTTTTATTTTAAAAAATATTTTCTAGATTGAGACACTCTCACGTTAGAAATCTTGTATTTAAAGCGGCAAGCCCCTATAGCTCACATTAACATTCATTGGTTTATTTTCCATTTCTTGCTCAGAAGTCAGGCATTTCAATTAGTTTCATCAGTGCATCTTAAACCGGGATGCCCTTGGGTCCTGTTCGTGATGAAATTGACTGTCGTTTAAATAATACAAACCAAACCACTCGACGATTCCTTATATATATATATATATATATATTTGGTTATTCAATTACATAAGCATATATGCCAAATTTCGGAACACATTTCTCGGGTTTGATCATAAGAACTAAATACTCTTTATGGAAAATCAGATAGATTTAATTAAAACGTTTGAACTTTAAGAATGCATTTAGAAATAATATCAATCATTAAAAACCCCATGATTATTTATAGAAAATTTATCGCTTCCACTAAAATATTGTTATATCAAAATAAGAAGAAATAAACTCCACTGCATAATACAATCTCTCAACTATATGTAACCATGACACGATCTTTATTATTTGATTTCTTTCCGTTGCCGGGCCGTTCCCTCCAACATTTCTCTACTCCTTGAGCATTGCGTACTCTTTTCCTGCAGGACGAAGTACACAGCTATCAGTTCAGTTACAGTTGGCTTTATTTATTTATTGAAAAGCACTTGTTTCAAAATATATTTTTTTGGCCAAATTGTTTCTGCTAGATCCAAACCTATTGGTTACAAAGTAAAATTTCGCTATGCGTAATAAGGCATCAGTGTCAGCCCAAACAGCTTGGTGCTCATCGGATCATTGCTTTCAGCAGAACTTAAATTAGAGGAGTCTGGTTTGATTATCTGAATTCTGATCACCGCAATATAATAACAATATTTAATCAGCAATTTATTGTGTTCTGGTCCCAGTATTTTCATCCCAAGGAAAAAGCACAGAAACAGCCAGAAGAGGATGGACTTGTTGGGGAAGTGCAAACCCTGGCTATTATCATATAGACAATGGCGAAGGGAACACCGTTACTAATATCATTTTAAAGGGCCCAAGGGGCAGAGAAGAACTTCAGAGTAAGATGAGAAAAACTGCATAGCTACCTTAGAAGCCGTTTGGTTTGGTTCGCGGAAAATCTTGTCATGGAAAAGGAAAATATGAATTTTCCATCGGCCGCACATGTTTGGGCACCATATTTTCTGTCAAACCAAATTCATGTGGGACGGAATTTTCCCTTGTACATGGGAAAGCAGCCTCTCACCAAAAGTAGTGGGAACCAATTTTCTGACTTGATAAGAAAATTTGCAAGATTTAGTTACCCCTTTGTTTGTCTCCTTTGTTTCACCATCACTCCGCTGCACATTTCAAAGACGATGCATTTTCGTTCTCTAAATAAGGATTTTGAAGGGTTTTGCTTGTGTCTTAACTTCCAAGCATAGAAACTGTGTTACCTTTTGCTACTTCAACAGCAACTCCGCCACTGGCTTTTGTTTGGGTTGAAGAAAATTTGTAGCACACACTGCCAACATTTTTTTGTGCATGAACTTTTAAATCCTGAAATGATATTGCGCTTGGTTTCTTGAGTAAAAATTGATTTCCGACTCACTGCTGTTACTGTGAGATTGAGATTGAAGAGTAGACGTTGGTGAGATTAAGAACTAGCAATTGGTTTTAGGGTTGGAGCAAAATCTGAAGCATGCTAAAATTGGTGTCTGAACTTTGAAACCTAGAACTTGTGGTAGCTGCAGGTAAAGGATTGATTTGCTGGAGCCAAGATCTGAAGCAACGTCTCTTTTTCTTCTTTCTTCTTCTTATAGACTTAGGATGGTTATTTGTTTTGAGCTTGAAGTAGAAACTGATAAATTTTTGGAGTGAAATGAAAGATCAAATTTAAATTTGGAATCCACATTTCAATTTGGCTAAATTCAAATTTGAAATTGGAATCCAAATTTTAAATTAGTAATATGGAAGCAAAATCAAATTTTCAAATGGAACTGATGCTATCAAAATGGAATTTGGAGCACAAATGGTAAATAGTTGTATCATTGTAGTTAACCTCTAAAAAATATATAAAGATAAACCCTTGATTCTTTTAATAATGGGTCCGTTTGGCAACGCGGTAGAGAAGTACTTTTACGCAAGTCGAGGCAAATATATGAAGAAAATTATCTCGTTTTACGGAAAAATATTGTTGAACATACTTTTGGGTATAAATTAAGCTTCGCCAAACAATCACAATAAAAAACTGGAAAGTTTAGCAAAATAAATTCGAATTTGTTCTGCGAATTCAACTTTGACACAAGCAAATTTGAATTGAATGCATCAAATTTGAATTTGATGAATTTATTTCTGATACAAGTAAAGTCCAATTTAATTCATTAAATCTGAATTTAGAATCCAAATTTTAATTTAATACTATAAAAGTAAAGATCATGTTTGAATTTGAAATCCAAATTTCAAGTTGGTACTATAAAAAGAGTCTAAATTTAAATTTTTGCTTGGTATAGGTAAGAGAGTGCATCTTGAAATGTTCGATGTAGCCATTTTAGATATTTTTCTATAAGTATGCTTGTGCTATTTTGATTGTGATCTTCCTATTGGAAATGGAATCGTTTTGAAAATCACATACACAACTTAACTTGTCATAAGCTTAACTTAGAAAAATGTTAAATCTCATTTGTTAACCGTTGATATTTATAGTTCGGAGGACTTTATAATAATTTATTTATTTTGACAATGGTTACAAGAATGGTATCATTGATTTACATGGTCATATATAATTTTTACAAAGAATATGAAAGATAGATCTTTAGAATAATCGTAGTTGTTTATTTAATTTTATTATTGTTAATATCATTGTTATGTAAAAACGTAAGTTTCAAAATATGCAATCTTCATATTATTATTTACGTTATTTATTTTTTACAAAAAATTATATTATATATTTTTATTTAATTTTTAATCATTTTTACATACAGTAGTTTGTCTTGATTTTTGTTTTTATAATATTTAATAATCTATTATTTTAATACACTAATATTATTATATTTATTACATTTTTATAATATTAAATAATATATTATTTTAATATACTAAAATTATTTCCTTTATTTAACCATATTTTTCATTTTTTATATTTATTTAATATTTTATCTATTTGATTAATAAATACTCATTAAGGATAATAAAATCATTTGCACACTTTTCTTACTTTATTTACCATCATTTTCAACCTATCAAACATAAAATTCTCCATGGACATGTCACTATTTAAAGATTTTCAATTCCATTCTATTCAATTCCATCTCATTCCACTACAGCATATTCCACTACAGGAGCACCAGAAAGAATGGGATCTACGACAGCGCGGATCCATCATTTCCAAATGCTGCGATACCGAGAGTTCTCAATTTGACTCGGCCAGAATCTGGAGGAGGCAAATTCTTCTCACTCTTGTCCATGAGCAGAGAGTTATGAGAACACAAGGGCTCCAGCATTGGCTCACTTCTAGTTCTAAGGAAGAGATTCAAGTTCAAATGATCACCATATTTATTCCCCCAAGCTGTGGTCAGCTTCCTCTCAGAATTCTCTTCCTCGTCTGACTGGTACCCATTCTCCTGCACGTCTTGCATTGCCAGATCGTCGTAGTCTTCATCAGACATATTAGATTCCTCATCCACTGAGCCAACCTGTTCCCAGGAAACTGAAACTTCGTTACAGTAGAAAGGACCCAAACTAACGTTCTAATAAAATTATTTATCATTTGGAAACGGTGCTACTTTTAAAGAAACTCTGCAACTTAAACGATCCACTGCGGCAATCAGATCAGCATTCCAGCACTAATGCGGAATGCTAGGAACTCTGCTCTTAGGTAAATTTTCTAGAATAATGAAATGAGAACTCTACCTCCTCATCGACACCTTGATCCCCACCATCACTCAAATCGTCATCACTGCCAACCTCTGGTGGATCATCAATCTCTTCATCACTACCATGCACTGAATGCTCCTCCTTGAGCTGGAATAAAGGAAATCCAATATTAAAACAAGTTAATTTTCATGTTCACGCGAGGAAATTATTGGCAGGACGTTCAAGTTACCTCCTTTGCAGGTGCATCAGAAAGCCTGGGTGAGCTGCAGCCAGATGAAAGATATCTGCTCCCTGTTTCAGTCCCATCAGCCCTTGACTCATCAACACTTCCAGCACGACTAGTGCCACCATCGCTGGGCCATGCACTGATCCCATACAAGCCGAACTGAAGATTTACAGGTTCTGCCTTACTAATCTGTAATGGCCCATACATTGGATTTCCTATTCCATTCAATGATCCATGGCCCCTTACAGGCCTTCTACTGTTGTCAACAGAATTAACAGGCCAAGCCTTTGCCACAGATCCATCAACATTAACAAGAGCCATCAGATGCCTTGAAGAGCCTTTTCTCTGTATTAACTGAAACATTCCTTTAGAGGTCAAAGAATTGGCTGCACACTGATTCCTATATTCTTCATCAACAACAGCCACAGTACATCTGGTGGGATCAAATAGTTGTTCACCAGCCTCACGCCTTCGAAGACAGCTGAAGACAGTAGCATGGATGGCTGCTACACTCTTATCAACATTTGTATTGTTTACTTTTGGAATAAAATACTTGTCAGCACGCTTACAGAGATAATCCTGGATTGTTCTGATGTTACGGATATATTTCACATATTTATTTTTAGCTGGGTCCAGAGTCATATACTTTGCTCGGACAGCAAAGCGTTCCAAGTGCTTGTCCTCATTTGCAATATATATCATGAATGGTATGATTGAAGGATGCTTCTTCATCAGCCCCATCTGTATGAGGAAAAATAATAATCGTTTCAAGTGAATATGCTATCACATATAACTAACCCAAAAAAAACAGAGGGCGAGAGAAGGAAAAAGGAGAATAAAGAGATATAAAAATACTCAAATGTTGACATACGATAAAGTTGAGGCTCAAGTGAACACCCTCGACAACAACTGATTCTTTTCGTTCTTCCCAGGCAGTAATTAGTCTATCAAGACTGTCAATCACCATCTCACTCTGTGCCTTGTATCCTTCAATAGCCATTTGTTTTCGACTTAGCAATTCAGTGGTGACAGAACTCACCTCTGATTTCTGTGCTTCAGATTTTCTAGAGCAATCATCCACTGTTATTTCATCTTTCTGAGCTGATCGTGACACAACAGCCAGCTTTTTTGCTTTCCTTCTGGCCTTTGCTTCTGCAACTGCTACGGGATCCAAGCACTCTCCTGCATGATAGGTAGAAGCCCATAACAATGGGTTTTCCTTCTCATCGGCAAAACTTCTCATCATGTGCCTAATAGAATCGGTTGATATGACTGTTGTGATTCCCAACCTGCAACCCTGAATAGAAAATTCCACCAGTTAATAATCCCAGTCATCACAAATACATTCTACCACTATATATTCATAATTACAAAATCACTATATTTTCTCTGAAAAAATACCAGTAACGCTGACAAGGTGGATTTGCCGCAGCCGCTAGTGCCACACAACAACACTGTTACTGATTCCCTCCGTTCCTTAATTCTGCAATAAAAGAAAATATTTACAAAAAAAAGAGGCAAATTGTACTTTGTATCAGAAACTACCCACCTCAAGGTCAATTATTGGAAAATAGGATTAAGGGACTTAGTCTCTCACTCTCCTTGATTTTTGGCATGCTAAAAAACAGAACCAAAATTGTAGCAGGAAGGGGGAACTCTTTTAAACAGGCAACTAGAATCAAAGCGTAATAATTTATTATTGCGAGAATAAGAGTCTCTATTTTGAGTTCCTTGAAAGTCCATTAACCAGATTTGGCACAAATTGAGCAAGCAGTGCTCTGATTATAGAAATAGAAAATTCAGAGAAGATACCACAGGAGGCAGAGCATATCTTAGAGGTCAGGTTGATCTTGGAAAGAACCAACCTTAAATCTGATATAAATTGCTGGTTACTCCATACGGGTGTCACATCTAAAGGTTAGATTTGACACCTGGCTTAAAGCAAAAGGATATTTAAAGAAATGTGAAGATCAACCAGCTTGTATGCAAGCATACAACGCAACCATCCCAGCATTTACCATTTACTTTTACTTATTGGTAGGAAGGGACCAAAATCATAATGCGCTAGCGCCAATATACCATGTAATTTTGCTCTATTAAAAAATGCAACTGCATGAATTGTCTTTGAAGAATAGTTTAATCATAATCACACCAGTCGCACGCCCCACTAAAGCCATTTTCCCCCTGTTCAGGTACGTATCTTACGTGGTCCTCAATACAAAATAAAATAATACAAACCTGCATGCCAGATCCAAGTCCGCTCTCTGGTCGGGACCCACATACTTATACTCAGTCAAAGCATCGCAAACAGTATCTAGAAATTTTTCCCTTCGAACAAATGCAGTGGTGCGCTTTTTATACAATTCAAATGGTATGCTCTTGGTTTTCTCGTCTTTCCCTGGAAATAATTGGTTCACACCATCTGCTTTACCAAGGTCAATATCATCACGATGACCATCTGCTTTCTCAAAATTTTCCTTTGGAGCATGCAGATCTGATGCCATCATTCCATCAGGCATCATAGATATAGCAGAACTCTCAGTCCTTATGGTTTCGAAAACCCTCTGGCTGATCTGGAAAGATGAAGGCACATTCAAATATTAATAAATGAAAGACAGTTGATGCCATCAAATGACAATTAACTGCAATAAATCAAGTAATCTAAAAAAAAAACTTCAATGCAAAATGAGCTTTCTTTAATTACTAAGTTAAAGTGAAGCGATAACACGGAAAACAGAAATAGAAACAGTAAGAAATAAAAGAGCAGCTGTAGAGCAACTTAAATATATAGACTCTCTGATTGAATAGTGCACTTCAAATGGGTCATCATTCACCAGTAATAATAAAGGAAGAAGATATGATGATATTTTATGCACACTAAACTTATTCATTGCTTTAATACGAGTATCAGACATACTTCTCGCCATGGGTAATGGGAGAACAGATGGACAAGAAAATGAAATAAGGTAAAATATACATCAAATATTCAGATGGGCAGCGTAAGACAATAAATATATGCTCTTCAATCAGTCAAAAACAGAGAACAACTGACCGAACTGGTCAACCTCGGAACACAACAAAGATGGCTGCGATAATTTTGGTTAAATTTTCACTACACGACACTGGGCTCAGAAAATATATTAAAAAACAAAGAAAAGAAACATGTCGACCAATGTAGACAAAGCACAAGCCTTTCACCAATTGAGGGAGACGTCAAATCACAGCAAAGAAAAATTCTTCACGAGGACTGAACAGTACCAGTTTTGACGAGCAATAAATTGGAAGCGGACAAAAGAATCACAATATAGAGATAGACGACTGACCTGAAATATTAAAATGGACGCAAATACATCACATATGATGTGCATATGCATACCTTAAAAGCATGTCGCGCTTTACATCCCATGAGCTGCAGAGTACTCTGGAGAACAGGTCGTGCATACCTAAAGGAGTCTTTCTTATCAACATCGTCCACCACCACAATGAACAGTATTTTCCCCACCTCAGCCATACCTGCGCATAGATATGGCAGAATGATGAATCAGAAAAAAGAATATAGCTCATGCAAAGAATAATAAGAAAACCAAAATCAACGGTAAGCGAAAGACAAAGACCGACAAAGGAAAACGACATTTACGTTAAGTGGATCCGTAATTAACGTGTTAAACAATAGATAAACCGGGGACAAATGACGGAGAGAAGAAAAGAAAAAGCTAAAGGAAGGAGAGCAAGGAGACTTAACGGGAATGTAAAGGTAGGGACGATGGGAGACGATTGAAGGAAGGAAAAGTGGGGGGAGCGAATGCTTTAGAAAGCGAGAAGATGGGGGCAATGTGAAAAGGCGAGGCTAGGGAGATCTGGATGTGGTAGGCATTGTGAATTCTGAAATCTGAGCGACTCAGAGTTGGGTTCCACGAAGCCAAGCGGACAAGGCTCCACGAGTCCCTCTAGTTTGGATGTTGCAGCACCGCTTCGTCGATCCAGAATCGAAATGACCGATTTCGCCTTGGCGTTCGGCGAGATTTCCGCGTTCCACCTCGGAGCGGGGCTGGCTTCTTCTTTTATTGCGGCAGAATCCACCGGTGGGCCCTACCTACGCTACTGGTATCAAGCGTCGTAGATTCTATAATTTCACAAGTGGGCCCTGTGCCGCCTTTCATTAATATTGTCTTCTTTAGTACCAGTATCTATGGTTGGATCAAGTGGTAAACGATCTGTTTTAATTTAAGTAAGATCTTGAGTTTGAGTTCCGTTGGAAGACTTACCCACCATTTCTAAATGCGTGACGCGGGTCGGATCCGGATTAGTTGGGATAAATCTCCAGAAACTGAATGGGAAAAAAAAAGGTACCAGTATTTAAATTAGAGTTAGAAGTTACTTTAAAAAAAAGTTATTTTTGATAACTCGAAGGACCTTTTTTGTTTTCTTAAAATAAACTTCAAATATCTGAACATGTTGGTTGGATACAATAAAATTAGGAACATGACTTGTAAGAATACGAATGATCATCGTATTAATTAAGAAGAAATAACGAATAATAATGGGCAGGGACTTGGGATGAGAGGGGCAAGGGGGGAATTGGGGTAAAGGTGAAGGGAGGAGCTATCCACGTGTCGATCAAGGCTGAGGAATTGGACACGTGGAGAGTGGGTCCCACCCGCACTCATTTCCAGACTTCACCCTCCAATCCATTTCCAATGCCTTCAAGCGTAGGCTGCACCTGCACTTCCTTCTTACTAATTCATCCAAAACGGTGGAGAGGTGTTTCTACAATTTATAAGATAAATACGTGAATAAGACTATTTCGATTTATGAAAAAACACTGTTAAATATGCGTTCGGAGAGCCCAAACACTCTCAAACAGGCACTTATTCTCCCTGGGGGAAACATCAGACAAAGAAATTATTCTTTTTCAATTTTATCCGTTGTTTCACATGATACTATTTTAAAGCTTAATCGCTCCCCATTAATGACGGCACCAGTGTGTGTGTGTGTGTGTGTATCCTTTACTTGGAACAAGATGAGCGAAAAGAATGATGTATAAATCAGCGTGCGCGTAGATTCATTAAACAAGGCCCAGTGTTTGGTTGATTAAATCGTACTAACTGATTCTGCAACAAGGGATGGTGTTATGTGGGATTTATGCATGCTCGTGCAAAGGGGTACGCTCTTGGGTTGCCGTTCACAACTAAAACTGGCCTAACATCAACAAACTGCCTTCCTTGATCTTGATGCTCCCCCATATTTGATTCCTTCCACACACACCTTAGAGTATTTACTTTTCTTTGACGCCATTGTTGAATGAATCGTCAAGTTAAATGCAGATGCGTTAATAAGCTAGCTTCCCAAATATCTTACATCTTTAATGATCACCCTCATCATCTTATATATGTATATATAAGATATATATATCTTATATATATAAGATATGCGTTAATCTCCAAAATATCTTATATATATATATATATCACATCTTTAATTTATGATCACCCTCATCATTAATGAGCTAGCTTCACAGATATCTTGAATGCAGATGCGTGTTCACAAATATCTTGCACTGTCATCATCACTTTAATAAAACCAGAAAGAGGGAAACATAAAGAAAAGATTACGCTTAATCATATTATTTGAAATGGGAAAGTGGGGGCAGCAGTAGAATATATGCTTTGCTAATGTTTGAACTTCAAGAATATTAGCTTCTCCATCGCTTTTTCTGACATGACAAACGAAAAAGGAACCGTTGGCAGTGAACAACAGCGGATTACATCATTAATTAATAGTAGCGCGGACGATGCTGAGGCTATAATTATGTGGAAACTAATTCTAATTCATGTTTTGAATACATATACGGACTTGTGTGTGGGTGTATAATGAGATAAATGGATCTTAATTCAAGCAACAAAGGCTTTTTGTGCAGCAGAGAGGGAGGGCACAGCCATGTGGTGGAGGAGCTGCAAGTTATAAATGAACAAGGCAAGTTTTGTGGAACACCGCTGACAGAAGGTCATGTGGGAATCCAATATGAGAAAGCAATGATCCATCGACAATCCAATCTTCAACTTAATTCCTTAGTGCTTCTCTCTTTCTCTGTTACGATCATCACTGTGATGGTGACACAGACATGAACATCTGATCTATTGTAGTATGCATCCACACAGTCACAGGGTCCACATTTCACCCACCACCAACAAAACCTCAACCCTCAAATGAAAATTAATGAACACCTCCTTTAATTTGGTTTAGGCACATGCTGGTCTCATTTTTAAACCTGACGAGAACAAGATGGCAATTAGATTAAATATGGCCGTTCCTTATTTTACACATGATTTCTTTCCAACGCTGTGTCGGGACTCCACCTTTATCTGTTCCTTTGAATACACACCACCTTTAATTCAAAACATCAGTTTTCACTATTCATATTTCACACCCTTGATGAATCATTATTCATTACAAGCTCTACCAGCTTTCTTCTTTCAATCCAAGGGCAAAAGAAAAACTCTACCTCCCTAGGCTCCACATCTTTAGCTTTCCTTTTCCTTTTTTACTAGTAGATTTAACTCTTACTTTATATCAAATTTTAGTTTGAACCTTTCATTTTATAATTTTTTCCTTGTTAACATTTGATGATATTTTGTCAAACATCTAAAATTCTAATATCGACATTTATTACTAATAAAGCTAACGATATTAGGATTATATAACTTCTAAAACAATTTATAGAAGCAAAAAACAAAATAGAACTGGGAAATTAGACGATAAAAATATGCTTTTCACCTTTCATTTTCTTTCAGCAGTGGAAAGAAATCCATGTTTTCTTTTCAGTTTTACTACCACTTTCATATCCACAAAAAACGATTTTGAATCTTTGAACGAGTGTATGCTAACGGGTCATATGTCAGCACTCTATTAATCTCCTAAAAAGAAGGGTGCTGTTTTAGCTTTTGTTAATCGTCCTTTGTGAGCCGGGACTCTGGACTCAACAACATAGGGACAACTCTCCAGACTTCAAAGCGGTAGGTAAGGAATGTTCCGCCTTCCTTCCTTCTTTTGATCCGGCCTCCATCTCCACCCGTCCTCTAGGAGTCTAAAAAAGTCAGCAGCCTCCATTTCCACCATCTCCTTGTAGCCGAAGAGCTCCTCCACCCATGGATTCCACAAGAACACCAACCCACTTATAATGTTGTAGCTAATAGGTTCTTGCATGATAGTATGGTGTCGTTTTTTGATTTTGCATGTGTTTTTACTCATCTCCATTCAATTCAAGACAATCTAAACACCAACATGACGTGATCTAAAGCAAGAGTATTTAAATTATTCACTCACACTAACGCAATCAGATTGTCCACGATTACAGCAAAAATGTCAGAATTTGCGAAGAAATCAGAAAAGCCAACACTCGCGCTCTTTCAATACTCTACACAAAACTGTTGTCTGCTACTTGACCAGCTTAGCTTATATCATCAGACCCTGAGAGGGAGCAGCCGCGGGTGCCTTCGGCTTAGGCTTCTCCACCACGATGGCCTGCGTGGTCAACACCATTCCTGCAACTGAAGCAGAATTCTGCAAGGCGCACCTCGTCACCTTCGCAGGGTCTATCACTCCAGCCTCCACCAAATTCTCGTATCTGTCCGTCATTGCATTGTAACCAACCTCCCATTCACCCGACTTTATTTTCTCCACAACCACCTCACCTTCGATTCCCGCATTTTGAGCTATCAACGCTGCAGGTGCTAGCAGTGCCTAACATTTCAAAGGACTATTATAACTACATTATGCCCTTTACACCATATGTAGCGTAAAAATCTAAATCAGTCCTAAATATCATACTATTTTTTGGCCCATAGGCCTTGACCTCCCCTTAATTTCATGCATCACTATACTAAACCTCTAACATTTTTCATGTTAAAACGGAACGGAAATAGCCATCCTATTTACATTTTTCTCAAGTAATCAGATCAAACAGTGGCCAGAACCAGATTAAGAAAAAGAAATGCAAGGATACTACCAGCAAATAAGAACAAGAAAGTCTGCAACAGCATTCTTACCTTCTGCACAATGTCTGCTCCTAACCTCTCATCCGCATCTTCAAGCTTGTCCTTGATCGCTGGGACAGCTGCAGAGAGATGAACCAATGCAGTGCCTCCACCAGGAACAATACCTTCTTCAATGGCAGCAAAAGTTGCATTCTTTGCATCCTCAATACGAAGCTTCCGGTCTTCAAGTTCAGTTTCTGTGGCAGCACCAACCTTGATGACTGCAACTCCGCCAGATAATTTAGCAATCCTCTCAGCCAATTTCTCAGAGTCATATACTGAATCTGTTTCAGCCAACTCCTTCTTTAATTGTGCAACCCTTGCTTGCAACTCATCTTTCGATGCAGCATCAGCTATAAGTGTGGTAGAGTCCTTGGTGATAGTCACTTTCCGAGCCAAGCCAAGTTGCTCAATTGAGGCATTCTCAACAAGCAGGCCCAAGTCACTGGCTTGGAACTCAGCACCTGATTGTTAATCCAGCAAAACATTAACGAGGAACTTTACAAACAATTTAAGAAGATACTTGAAATACACACATCCGCTGGAACAAGCCTAGCAAAGGAAATTACATCCATTTAAAATTACTAGGCAAGGTACCATTTCATCATTAAATTAAACAGAACTACCAAGCAACGTTAAATTTGATTTTTGCAACTATCCCAATTAAATATATGGTGATTTATCTAACCAAACCTATGACCAATGGATGAAAGTATTCATAACAGTGACCCCAGACACCCTATTCAAACGGTCACAGGACCCATATGTTTCAGAGAATCATATAAACCTTGTAGGAAACAAATGATCTAAATTTCAAAACAGATTAAACCTACATTTAACATATACATATATTTTCACCATTCATACTTAGCATGCACATTCATTCAATACCAACAAACACTTTAAACAGAAGAGGAAGGGAATAAAGAAAAAGAAATCTCACAAACCTGTCAATATAGCAAGGTCCTGAAGGAGAGCCTTCCTCCGCTCACCAAACCCAGGTGCTTTGATGGCAGCAACATTAAGGATGCCTCGCAATTTATTCACGACAAGGGTAGCCAAAGCCTCACCGGTGACATCTTCAGCAATAATAAGCAAGGGAGCTCTCAATTGAGTGGTTTTCTCCAACAGAGGAATTATGTCTTTTATTGCTGAAATCTTCTGATCAGTAATCAATACTCTTGCATTCTCAAATTCAACAGTTGATTTCTCAGGGTTTGTGACAAATTGTGGGGAGATATACCCCCGATCAATCTGAAGGTCACAAGGGAAGAAGATGTAAGGAAAAATAGTTGGATTGGAAAATGCAGAATATGTTTTCACCCATTATATGTGACGGGGAAGTGAAAAGGGCATACCTCTGTTCCTTCTTCAACTTCAACAGTTGTCTCGAATGAGGATGACGATTCAATGGACAAAACCCCATCAGGTCCGACCTTATCAATCGCATCAGCAATCATTGTTCCAATCAGCTCATCATTACCAGCAGAAATCGAGGCAACGGCTGCAAAAGTACAAAATATTACCATGACAATCCAGAAATCATAACAGAGGAAAGAAAATGACAAGCTCCTGATGAATGACAGTACGGTACCTTTAATATCATCTCGTCCTTTGACAGCCCTGGCCTTTTTCTCTAACTCCTCTACCAAACCCTGCACAGTTTTATCAATTCCTCTTTTGAGTGACACAGGATTAGCACCGGAGGTCACACTGAGAAGTCCCAGCTTGATTATTTCTCGCGCAAGAATTGATGCTGTTGTTGTCCCATCACCAGCAGAGTCATTGGTTTTACTCGCAACCTTCATTGTACAGTTTCACAACATGAGAATAAAACCCTAGGCTCATTTTGCAGTAAGATCGGAAGGTAATCTTTCACTCTTTGGATGTCACCAACGAGGGATGTTGGAGGCTCAAAAGAAAACAGAGATAACATACCTCTCTAATCAGAGCTGCGCCAGCATTTTCCATGGCATCAGCTAGCTCAATAGCTCGAGCAATAGTAACTCCATCATTCACTACTCTAGGACTTCCATACTCATCTAACACAACATTCCTCCCTATAATATTTACAAGAAGGAAAAATCATTATTCCTCTTATTTACAAATACAGTTGAACTAACCAACAAATGTATAAATTCTACGACATTGAGGAAAAACACGTGCATTTAAGCTCCAGTAAACATCACAATAGATGAATGCTAGATGCTGTAAGGTCAAAGAGTTATCTCTAAAACTAGAAACCGGCATAAGCAGGGAACTCAGTGCCAAAGCGGGACACATGCATGACGAAATAACTCTCGCTAAGTACAAAACCATCTTCCCACGGATCCTAAATTCCTAATTATATTTCTATTTGCAATAAAAAGCACAAAAGAGCAAAATCTTGCCTCTGGGCCCGAGGGTAAGACCCACTGCATCTGCTAGCTTATCAATGCCAGCCTGCATAGCTGCACGGGAATTCTGGTCAAACGCAATATCTTTAGCATTAGCTTTCACCACAAACCGCTTGCCGAATTGCCTGTAATTTATCCTTCCATTCGGTTGCTGCTGGTTGACTCTCCTACTCAAACTCTGCATTCAAAGTTCCACAAAATGATTAAGCTCTACAAGAAGATGAGAAGACAGAGTGATGCAAAGAATTTGAACCGCGACTGGATTTTTATACAGATGCGCACACGGTTCGAAAATCTTCCACAGAGACGCGTGAGACTTCACGTTTGTAACAGATGTTACAGCCACGCTTTCTTTTCAGAAGTGATACTCAAACTGACAAAAACTAAAACGAATAATTGATTGACTCAAGTCCTTAAGACTGTCCACCACCAGACTTTAGATTGGTCGGTTCAGCAACACCATCGGCTAAAACGAAAGCACTCGAATTGCCATAGAATCACGTGTAAAAGAAAAACCAATATACGAATATGCATAGATAATTCCTTCACTTCCCTGTAAGAAACGAGAAATGAAATGAAAATATATGAAGGCACCTGCTTGGGAGTGCGAAGAATAGAGGCCGAGGAGACAGCGTTTGCCGACGCCATTTCACGCTGGTAATGAGCTTCAGGGAGCTTAAGGATAAGGTTACTGCTACAAAGCGAAGAGTGTTAAGACTTAGGGTTTAGCAATATGGCGACGAACTAGCTTCCAGAAGTTTCCATTTCTTACCAGAACCGTGGAGACCCGAGATGAGGGGCCCTTGTCGCTTTTGTGAGTTCGGGCTCGCTGGGCCATTAGTTCTTGGAAGAGCCTCCCCTTACCAGCCCAAGCTTTCCATTAGTTGACGGGTTGGACCTCGTTTTCTTGTTATTATTTCTATCATAAATCATAAATTTTGATGAAAAAGTAGTTTTTACCATTAAACTAAATAAACATGAGATCATGCTACCACATGTAAAAAAAATCACATCTACAAGTAAGTGATAATTAAACCTTTTTTATAGATAAATAAAAATTTAGATAAATTAAATTTTGTAACCCATCATAAGGTTAAGTTATGCCTCGAGACTCAACTAACATTTACATATTACCCAGCGATAAAATTAGAGGGATTGCACTATCTACGTGCATATTATAAATCAGCACATTTTAATGTTTTTTTTGCTAAGCCACATTTTAATGTTTCCCTGTAAGCAAAACAGCATCTTTTTATACACAAAAACAGCATCTTTTTAATACAAAAACATGATGTTTTAGAAAAGGTTGAATGGGCCGGATGTTCTGGAAAATGGGCCTATGAGAAATGGTGGTGATGGAAATCAGGGGGCGAGCGCGAGTAATGGGTCGGGCTTACTTAGCACACTGAAGGGAACGCCAACCACCACTGATAGAATGCAGATGGGAACAAGGGACAGCTAACCATCTATGCACGATAAAAAATAATCACAGAACCCAAGGTTTAAACCTTGGAAGCTGATTAAGGGCTGGTTTGGATGCTAGGTTTGAAATCTAGGTTTCACAGATTCTGAGGTAAAACCTAGGTTTTGAAATGTGATTTATGTTTGGGAAGTTATAGCTTTTACAGATTTCAAGGTAAAAAAGTAAGAAAAAGTGGGTATGAAAGAGGAAAGTAAGAAAGAGTAGTAAAAAGAGAGTATGAAAGAGAAAACCTAAGTTTCAAACCTAGGTTTTGAA
>JANTPZ010148305.1:0-10880 GCA_025593235.1 Vachellia pachyceras | reverse complement strand
GACATGTGCCAAATAGATGACAAAGATGATCTTTTTGTTGGTGCATCAGTGGAGCTTAAATCTCACATTTCATCAAATGATATAAAGGTTTGTATTTTGTTGTTCTTACATTTTTTTGGGGATGTTTTATGGTTAACTATTTGCCAATAATAAGATGCCTTGCTCATTGTATAATCCTATGAGTGAACCTACGGATGAATGGTATGCAATTTTGATAAAAGTTCTCAACGCAAGTCCATATTGTTTTGTTAATTTTCTTGGTAAAGAAAAACGAAGATACTGAAACTGGTGATCTTTTCTGTTTTTTCTTTGTGTAGTTGGGCATTTTGGATGTCACCCATTATACATCGTTGCTTACTGATTTATATCTTTTTGGGTGGTTTGTTTGTAGATAATCATGTGTTGCTTCATTGATTATTTCAAGGAAGAGTCTGTTATTAAGAGAGGCGAGGAGCTTTTGAAGAAGAAGGCCAATGGTGTTAATTTAGATGATCAAACTTTGATCATTAATGATATGTAAGCAATTATGTGGATTAAAAGAATGAAATTTGGTAACATTATATAAGCCACGGTCCAATTTCTAATGTATCGTTTCAGCTTGTGATGTATGATGACAATAATTTCATGCTCCTTTACATATATGTTTCAACAATTATCCTTTTTCATTTGTCCAAAGTGTTACTTTTAACTATATAGTTATTTCTTATTGGTTACATCATTCCCTGTAAAATATCATATATTCATATCTTTATAAAAACAAATTCATTGCCTTCTTCCATCAGAATAAGAAAAAAATTTACCTGACAAACGTTCATAAATAATAAGATATTTTTTAAAAAAAATTTCAGATTTCCTGCGGATTTTATTTGGGGATTTACCTGCGAATTTTACCTGTGGAAAAATCCGCAGGAAAATAAATTTTTAGGAACCTTATACCTGCGGATTAAAATCCGCAAGAAAATTGTTTCCTGTGGATTTTTAGTCAAAATCCGCAAGAAAATCCGTAGGAATAGGACATTTTTTTTGTAGTGGCATTTATATGATCCCTCCGGTTCTATTCATAGGGTAGAGAAAGAATGTTTTTATTTAATCATATTTACAAGTCATCTCATAAAAGTTTTCATGTGAATATACAATTTTACCCTGATGTGTTGACTTTGTTGTCATTGTTATAGTTAATATTAAATAAAGATAAACCTAAAAAAATTGTTGAATAATTTTAAGGTATAATTAATGAATTTTAATGTTTTCATTAGTACGCGTGAACATGTTAAAAATAACCTATAAGTAGAATTATAGGAATATACCAGTTCTTGAATCAGTCTAAAAAAGGCCATTTTTATTCGATTTAAAAAACTTTTTTTTAGCAGCAGTAGTATTCGTATAACAAGCCACCACCACTCCAAGTTAGTTCTCTGCACCTTTCCACAATCCATCGGCTTTTCAAACCACTGAAATTAATTAGCTCAGACGACGAACAAGAAATAAGATATATGTTCACAATGTTTAATATTCAATTTATCTTTTAATTCCATTTTAAGTCTTCTATACTTGTGTGTGTGTGTACACACACACACATAGATGTATTGAGAAGAGAATCTCAGTTGTAGAGTGGAAGAAGTAGATGATGCAAAAACTCCAGCTTTGATATATATTGTAATTGGAGAGAGAAGGCCACAACAAAACATATTCTAACACACAATTTATGATAGCTAGGGATGGGATGTATATATATATATATATATGAGTGTGTGCAGAGAATCTGTATTCACATACATACATATAATGAGAATAATGCATAAACACATATGCTAGATTGGTTGGTGCATATATATATATATGAACCAACACTGATCTAACTAAATCATGCATTTTCCTTTTTCTTTACCCATGCACCTTCTTTGATTGATAACTTATAGGTAACTTTGTATGATTTGTATTATGAAGTACTACTATTACAAAAAAAAATCTACAAGAACGCTAATTTTTTGTTTGCCTACACCATAGGTTATCATATGAGAGCTACGTATATTTAACTTTGAAGATAAGTGGGTCTTTTTACTCATGTGTTATCTTATAGCATAAGTTATGGCTATGTATGGTTCCTAAAAACTCCTTCGTCAAAAATGCCCAGCCCCACCCAAAAAAGTAGTAGCTCGAACAAAGTGGTTAGCTTCAGGCTGGACATTGGACAAGCTATGCTAGGCCAACAACTATGCGCGTTTTAGATTTCGTTAGGAGAATGATTTTATGCAAGTCAAGGTAAGTATGTGGGGGGTTTTGTCTCTACTTGTGTGTAATGTGGTTTCAACGTGATAGACAAACAAGTACTAGCTAGGTAGTTGATTTAGAACCACTTTTCTCTTCCTTGTTTATGAACATCGGATGTGAAAGTAAAAGGAAAAAAAATCAGTTAGAATAACTCAACTATAGATTGATTTTTTAAATTATTTTTTTTATCAAATACATCTATTTTTCTATTAAAGGTAATATTTTTGAGCTATTGACACAAGTGTCAATAGATTCATGAGTGTAGTTTTTGAGTTATACAAGTTAGACCCAATTCGACACTTGATAGATTTCTTTCTTTATTTTTGGGCAATTTTTTAGGCTCAATTACAGCCCTCTTTTGCTATGTTTGGTATGGTGGAATTGGGAGGTGAAATTGAAAATGGAATTCATTTCCTATATTTGGTATAGTGAAATTGGGGGTGGATTAGAAATGGAAATGGAATTCAAAATGGGTAAAAATGAATTATATAATGTATTGTTATAAACATTATATTTGTGGATGTCCATAAACTATTGACATTCCATGTACAATTCCTAATAACATTCCTCATGAATAGCTTTTAAAGGTTTTTATGCAATGGTTACATATTATATACTTATGAAAATTGATGTTTGTAATTATTCCATGTAACCTTTGGTTGAGTTGAATGTCTATATATATGGGAGTTATGTAATTCATAAAAGATGAGATGAAGATGAATAAGAATTGTTCCTCTCTTCCTTACAATTTCTCTCTTATTTGTTTATCTCCCCAATCCCAAATCTCTTATTTTTATAACACGTTATCCGTACGATTTCGCTCTTTGATTGGATGCAAGGGAAAGATTGGTTGTCTCTAGTTGCTTGGTGTTGTGTCTTTCTATTTTGGTGTATGCCACCGTGGGGACAGTTAATATTGCTCTGTCTTTGATTAACAGAAGTATTTGTGGGGACAGTTAATATTGCTCTGTCTTTGATTAACAGAAGTATTTGTAGACTATTATTGCTTCAGCCACTCCTTCAAGGTTTGAGTCCTGCTCTTCCATCCTTGGTGCTTTTCAACAATGTTTTCAATTCATCCATTTTCGCATCAGTCAGATGAAAATTAAAAGATTCTGTCCCATATGTAGGCAGAAGTTGTTGCATCTCATGATCCTGGTCAGAGTCTATTCTGTCATTGATGATGGCATCCTGGACATCAATAATGGGGGTGTTTGGCAAAGCGTTTAAACACCTCAAAAGCACGTTCAACAGTATTTTTCCGTAAAACGATATACTCTCCTTCACACATTTACCCTGTAAATGGTAAAAGCATTTCTCCACCGCTTTCTCAAACGGACTCAATTACTCTTATTGAATCCACACAATGTACTCTTGATTCTGCTTTCCTTCTAGATGTTTGTTGGCATTTTCGTATTCAAGGGTTACAATTTTGCTGATAGTTTTATACTTCTATTAATCGTCCATTTTGTTCAATAATTAGGTGTTATAGGCTATACTTGCTGGTTGTAGGAGATTAATATGATTCTCACTGTCCCTTTATGATCCTGTTTTAATCTTTTTATATTTGGCAATTATCTTTCTTTAGTTCTTTCCTTATTAGCACTACTTGGTGATGTGAAAAAAATCATTTAATTATGAATTGTCAATTTGAAAACAATTATTCATAAATAACTTATTAAAGCAATAAGTATTGACATTAGTCAGTTATTTAATGTGATGGTGAAATTACATATAACCTCCAAATGAAATTAGAGTTTAAAAGAGAAGATATATTGTAATATTTTGCAATATTACAGTTTTGATAAATGTTTTTGATGGTGAAATTCTTTCTCTTTAATAATTCTATATAATATATCCTTAAGATATACATACAGGATTATTCTTATGAGAAATGAGCCAATGAAGGATCATAGAGTGGTATGTAGAGGTATTTTGATTTTGAAATATATCACTCCAAATTATTTAGTTGATTTTCATTTTCTTGAATAAATATTTGATAGTTTCTTAATTTTTTTTTCACCTTATTTAAGACAAAACGAAAAGGCTATCTTTTATAAAAGAAAATGAATTAACGGTGAAAATTAGAAGTCATAAATTTACATTTAAGCTTTAGTTCACTCAAAAGTTTGAAGATTGTATCCCAATTGGATTAAAATCCAAAATTTTATAGGGAGTTATAAAGTACAAAGGCTTTCAAGTGAAATTCACTGAGTAAGAAAATCATGCTTATATGACTCACACTTGAGGGGGAGATCATTATAATACAAGTGTGAGCTAACTTTGCTTATATTTCTATTTATGAGAGGGAGATTATTAAGCCTTTTGATCTCCCAAAAATGGATGTAAGATCTTCCAAAATGCATGCTGTAACATCCTTATTTTTAGGATTTAGTTAATTGTTGTTAGGTCTTAAATTAGTCAAAGAATAAAATAAATTAGAAAAAAATCAAATTCAAATTTATTTATTTAAAAAAATATATATAAGGAAATATCTCTAAAAAAGAGGAAGAAAATAATTAATTATTTATGTGTAAACTTATCTTATTATTAAAATAAGAGAAAAATTTTGTCTGAGTAGTTTTTAATATTATAATTATTATTTCATTTTTTTAAATATTAATAATGAAATAATATAGTATTTTTTTATTTAAAAAAAACATAACCCTAACCCTACCTCTATATAAACTACCTATCCTTCACCCTAACCCTAAACTCAGCCGCTACAGTAACCTACACTGCGCAGCTGCAATATCATGTTCTCTCCTCTTACTCTCAGCCCTCTTCTGCAAATATCTTATCTACTGTTCACTCGTATTTGTTAGGTTTGGAAATTTTTCCTGACTCTTGCCCTTCCATTGTGTGAGTACGTGGTTCAGATTTTTTTTTCTTTTTCTCTAAAGCATTTTTTATGTTATTTAAAAGAAAAGGGGGAGAGAACAGAAGGATTTTATATGCATGTGGGTGTGGACTGTGTCTATGAGCTAATGAACATAGGGAAATAGCCTATTGTACATGGTAGATAGAGTTTATCCAACCAATGTCTTGTTCCATCAAAGTATATATATGTATAAATATATGTATATGTTTTTACTTTCATATTTATATTTACATGTTGTCTATTTATACACACACTTATAGATAGCTATTAGGCTTATACATTTTATTTATATATATATAAATATAGGAATATACTACTTTATGTCCAGCTTAGTCCTAAAAGATTCTTTTGTCATGTCTTTAAAAAAAATGGAATAGCTATTAGTATTGTAGCTCCAGGGATATTTGTGTGTGGGCGTGGCTTGATGGTAATCGTGTGTGTGGGTATAGCGTGATATTTGTGTGTGTGGGTATAGCGTGATATTTGTGTGTGTGCGTGTTGCTGATTGTGTGGGTGTATTTTTATTAATATATTAAATAATATAAATATATACATATAAATATATAGAAATAATATATTATGTAATATAGATATTATAAATAAAAAATATGTACGAAATAAGAAATATGTATGTACTAATATATATTGTTATATGCCTTTTTTTATACAATAATATATTAATAAATTATTTAAATGAGAAATTTATAATAATAATAATAATATATATTAGGAAAAATATATATATTCATGTATATTATTATACTTTTTTCATGTGTATATAATAATATAGTTAAATTGAAAATTTATAACATAATGATACGTCTATTACAACTATCATTTTTTTCTTATTATCATCATTATTTTTATTATTTTCTCCCTTTCAAACAATCAGAAAAATTATAAAAGAAATTATATCATATAAAATATATCTATATATATTTGTCTCATATAAATAAATGGGTCAAAGTATATCTGTACCTAATATTGAGTGTCAATGGTAGTTTTAGGTATTTAGATTATTTTTTTAAGCAACTTTTAGAATAGGTTAATTAGTCTATTGATAGAAACTATTGTGAATGATTTTGTATACTCTCATTGAGGACCTTGGGGTAACTTTTGTGTGCTTGCCTATAAGCTAGGAAGTAGCAGGTAACTCTGAATATTCTTCCATATACTTGTGAACCGTATATGATTGAATTGTGATTGAATTATGTTTTATACATTTTTGGATTGAATTATGTAAATACAAATATTTAAAGTTTTCAATATATATATTGACATGGAAATTTTTATAACTGTCATGACGGTTGCATTGTGATTGGGCTGGAGTATGGAGGAGAAATATGTATGCTGAGATTTTATCACGTGATAAGCCATCACTCGGTGCACAGTGGATGTCATTTGTTAGGGCCCCTTTTCCCGTGTCTTTCCTTTGGTCGGGATTGCATTGAAATTGTGGGACATGTGACACCCCTCGGTTTTCTTTTAAGGAGGGGAGCCATAGTCCAGGCTTGAGTTCTACACCTTTGGCCGGGTGTATCTTAAGGAACTAGTGAGCTTAAGACAATCCAGTTACATGGATAAGTTTCTATTGGAACGCCTATGGCTCCAGTCAGCGGAATAAGGATGGAAGGTGATATAAGGGTGATTGCATATTACATTATTATGCATTATTTGTGATGATGATTGAGTTGTATAATTATGAAAGAAAATATGAAATTGTTTATATTATGTTACTATATATATACAAATGTATTTCGTAAATCAGATCTTCCTTTTTAATTGTATGTCGTTTGCTTGTGTGTGGTAGAACCATTCAGAGTTACTGGGGCGTGGAATCTTACCCTGTTATATTAACATTTTCAGGTGATTGTTCTGGTAGGCAGCAAGGGAAGGCACCTAGGGAGTGAGCCTTGTTGGCTCTCTTGTGCCCTTAGGCACATGCTATCATTTTGAATTGCCATGACCCTAAAACTTCCGCATTTTATTTTGATTTACTCTGATATTTTGGGAGCATTTGGATTGCTATTTGAACTGTGTATTTTGGTTGGATTCATGATATGATTGAACGAAATGATATTAAAAATCCTCTTTTATTATACATGGCAAAAATTTCTTTGAGCGTTTGGTCAAATTTTTGGGGCGTTACACATGCCATGTTAAATATATCATATTGAGACTTTAAATCAATATGAAAATTGAGAAGTACAGTAAACTAGAAGTCTACTAATCTAGACAAAGTTATTGTTGGTATGATTTGTTTGATCATCCGAATCATATATAAGATGAAATATAATGTCAAAGATTGTATATTGACATTTATTGAAGAGTCAGAAGATTCTTCATGAATAGCCATCACATTATATATAATTCAAAGGTTATCATGTGATGCTTATTCTTAATAGGATATGGATAATGAGAAAATCATTGGTTATTATTTGAAATAGATCTTTACATTTTTGGAAATATATTTACAGATATGGGCCCATTCGAAAAGCATGTAAACCATACAAGTATTCAATAAGTTTGATAGATGCATCTATAATATGGTTACATGTATAATTATTGGTAGCTTGTAACTTGAAGTTTGCAAGATTATTTGAATAAGATCATTATGTTTATTTGTGCACAATTTCCAGATTATACAATCTATAATAATTTACTAAAGCCTCCATATATAGCTTAATCAATGCTTATGAGAACAAGATTTTTATTTCAGTGTTGGTATATCTGACTTGATATATTGCATCACTTATACATATTAAGCCAACAAAATTCTCCCTGTGAAATTGGTTTTTGGTCAGAAGTTAGATATTTTCCATATTAAATGTTTGAATGTACAATGTTTATTCTTATTGATCCACAATAATGCACATAGATGGAAAGTTGAGATAAATGTTGGGCAAGATTCTCCTCATTATTTGTCTCTAAATGAAACAAATTATGTTTCTAAGAGAAAATGGGTTTATGAGGCTTGTACTGCATTGTTTTAGTTGATTATCATTTGAAAAAGTTTTTCCAGGGGAGAAATTAAATGGCTGGAAACGAAAACATACTGAATGCATTATTACTGTCAAATATAGATCCTCAAATAAAATAGTATGAACCAGAAGTTTATCGAATATTGCATTCATGAGATATTGTAAAAGTATCTGCCAGATCTAGTTACTGACCTAAATGAGAATTACTAATTCTCATATTCCAGCTAAAAATGTCCCAATCAGTATAAATGAAAATGAGACATACCTGAAGCATGATAAACAATCGGTTCCAAATATACTTTGGATAAAGAGGAGCAGATAATTAAGATGATCATATTGAGGAGGCTGACACTCTAGAAGAGGCTAAGATATAACTAGTTATAAAACCTCAAGAGAGGTTCAGGTACCTAAAAAGTAATATTGAGATTTTGATTAGTTATGTCACAATGAGAAAAATAGAACAAAAAAAGGATAAAGTTGTCGATAACGATTTTAATAATAATATCATGTGATCAAATGGGGATCGTATATATGAATTTGTCATAAAAGGTTGACAAAATGGTAATTGGTCAACAGAAAAGGAAAAAGAAAAATGCAATAAAAATATGATTGCATGTGAATTATGGACCTGTAGTCCAATAAATTATAAAGATGTTATGAGACATATGAACATTTATGTGAAAATACAAGTTTTCACAATAGTATGATAATTATGATGAGATATAATGTATATTATTTTGTGGTGGATACAAAATAAATGATCTGGCAGAATATATAAAAAATATGCGTCTATTGAATATTGTTAAAGCCTATGCATATGGCTCAATAAACAGTGGAATATGCATCAAAATGCTTAAAAGACATGTAATGTCAGAAGCTTGTCTAAGAAAGGCATTTAGTGTTGTGTGGATTAATGAATTTAAGTATATATAATTGATTGAAAAATGTGTAAAGTAAGTCAACATATCTGAAAGATATGATAAATGGGTACATTTATTCGACACATCCAGAAGATATGATCGAGAAATACATTTCGGCATATAATTTGATGAGAATGCATTTGTGTTTAGATGTAAAGAAGATTCACTATATGGAAAATCATTGATGACATTCGCATTTAATAAATATATTTTAATGATAATGAGTGATATTGTCATCAGTGAGTGATAGTGTCATTAGGGGGAGTAAATATAATGTAATCAGGAGGAGTAAATATCATGCTGTACTCTTTTCCTTAACCAAAATTTTGTCCCACAGGATTTTCTTGGTAAGGTTCTTAACGAGGCAGCTTCAATATATATTGCGTACTCTTTTTCCTTCACTAGGTTTTTATCCCACTGAATTTTTCCTAGTGAGGTTTTAATGAGGCACAATATCTGTTCATGGACATCCAAGGGGTAGTGTTATAAACATTATATTTGTGGATGTCCATAAACTATTGACCTTCCATATACCATTCATAATAACCTTCCTCATGAATAACTTTTAGAGGTTTTTATGGAATGGTTACATATTATATACTTATGGAAATTGATGTTTGTAATTATTCCATGTAACCTTTAGTTAAGTTGAATGTCTATATATATGGGAGCTATGTAATTCATAAAAGATGAGATGAAGATGAATAAGAATTGTTCCTATCCTCCTTACAATTTATGTCTTGTTTGTTCATCTCCCCAATCCCAAATCTCTTATTTTTATAATAGAATTGATTTTTTTACCCTCATTTTTTTCTATATTTATATCCATTTCCATCTCCATTTTTATTTCCATCAAAATCAATTCCAACGTACCAAACGAGCTAGGCTTCAAGCTCTTTTCCTTCTAATCTTTACTCTTCAACAAAATTTGATGTTAATGATAATTTGTAATTAGTAGAAACTACTTTTTCAATGAGATTTATAGTTTACGATGTAAATATATAAAAAGAATTTTATTTTAATTTACATGAATGTGCTTTTATAACGTTAATTTAAGCACCACCAATATGTTTGTTTGTGTGAGCATTAGAAAAGTATGTTTGCTTAAACAGAGATAAAACTCCTCTTACATACTTACTTTTTAGATCATAGATAACGTTAAAAAGTAGTTTATACTATTAATCCAAGCATACACAATATTTATTTAAAAGATCACATAATTAACTTCAAATTTGGTGAAAATGAAGATATTTGATTTAAACTAATGAGATTAAAAACTTGAGAATAAAACTAAGTTTTTTATATTCATTATGGCTTAGATAATTCAATATAATAGATACAAAAAATTTAATTCAAAATTTGAATCTAACATTAGCAATATACACATAGCATATACTTTTTTTTTGCTAGTATATAACATATATCATTCGACATTAATTAAACAAAATAATTTTTTTAAATTTATTGATGAAAAGATTAGAGAGATAAGAGTATAAAAATTTATAATTTTTTTAGATACATATATCTTTTTATTAAAAATGATTTTATTCAAAATACTATGAAACACGGACAAATTTGTGTGTGTGAATATTCAACATTGTTGAGGTTAACCCTACTGATCATAAATTTATAATAATATTAATATTACTGCCTAGTGTCACGATCTATTCTGGAGAACCCTAGAATTCTCTAGATTTCTCTTGGGAACACTTGTACATACTAGGGTATTCTAGAGTTCTCCTCACATTTTTCACATGTGTAAATATCTAGCATAAATATCTAGATATTTTAGGAAAGGATTCTAGAAGGTCGATAATGACCGTCGGA
>JANTPZ010148303.1:0-22967 GCA_025593235.1 Vachellia pachyceras | reverse complement strand
CTAGGTTTTTGTCCCACTGGGTTTTTCCTAATTAAAGTTTTTAATGAGGCACATTCATAATGGTCATCCAAGGGGGAGTGTTATAAATATTATTAAATAAGTGGATGACCATTGACTCTTCACATTCCTCATCATAAATACTGTTCATAAATGGTTACAAAGAAACGAGTAGTTATTCAATGTACGAAGAGTTACAATTAATATATGTATTAATTGTACTATTAATTGTTATGACTCTTGGATGTCATTCTCAGAGCCTATAAATAGGGCCTTGTACTTGTTGAATGAAATAGAGAAATCTGAATGCCATTGCTCTCCTATCTTCTCTTCTCTTCTCTTCTCTTATCCTTTATCCCGATAGCTCTTACTTTTATAACAGTTTGATATTTATAACATTCATTAATTAGATACATAGCTCAAATATTGCACATAATATGAGGAAAAGCTGCATGGTCTTATTTGTTACTATTAAAATTAACATTTTACATTTTATTATTGGTATTAGTAATTAGTTACTACTTTTTTTGTTATTTTTATTTATTTGGTTCATTCAAGAGCCATTCTTTATATGAAACAAAATATAGATTCATGATTGGATTCATGTTCATCCAAATAAAATATACATTCATGACTGGATTCATGTTCACCCAAATAATTTTCTGCATCTAAATCTTTGTTGTAAAAAAAGATTCAAAGTAAACCATAAAAGCATTCAATGTAAGTGCATGCAAAATTATAGCTATCCAATCAATGTAATGAAGAGGTGATGCCAAATAGAAAAATAGAATAAATGTGTACCTATATTACACACACACACACACATATAACAGCCAATCAACATGAGAGCTCATTTATATAATTAATGAGATGAACATCATTGTTTATTACTCTTAAATAATGGGATTTTTTATGTTTTTATTATATATATGGTTAAGTGAAAATCTGTTTTGAAGGTTTTTGATTGATAGTAATGCTGTCCAAAAGTTTTTGTTTTGATTCAATGCCTTCGAAAATTTCAAAACATAACAAGGTTGTGACCATTTGGCAACACGTTTGCCACCCCTAAAAGCACGTTTAACATTGTTTTTTCACAAAATGATATAATCTCATTCACATATTTACCTCGACTTGTTTAAAATTATTTCTCCACCGCTTTACCAAACGGATCCGTTGTCTCATATTGTCTGTCACTTCTATATAATTCTTTGGTTCTATTTATATGACAAAGACATCAGGAATTTTTTTATTGTATTTACAAGTTACATAATTAAATTTTTTGTATGAATGTACAACTTTACCTTTAATTTATTATTACGTTAACTTTATTTTCATAAAGTATAATGCATATTAAATGTGACCAAAGTTGAAAAGTTGTTAAATTAGATAATGAAGTTTAATTTTTCCTTAATTTAATTGAAACATGTGAAAGTGACTTATAAATATAATTAAAGAAGTTATGTGGTTGGAAAAAAAGACTTATAAATAATGTTATTTTTTATTTTTGTATTATATTCATATATACGGTTCCTTGATCTTTATTAATTGTATCAAAATCTCTAATTCTCAATTTCTCACATGCTGAGAAGTAATAGTTAAATTATTAAATTTGTTCTAAATTGATAATTTTTGAAGTTCACCCCATGTAAATTGTGCGGATTTCAATGAACCTATTGAAAATATATTAATCCTTAATCAATGACAGTGATACAATGAAAAAAATATTAATTAATTAGTTGATAACTTATATTTAGAATCAAAATTGATTACGGTTAATCCTTTATTAAAAAGAATAAGAGGGATTTCAACCAAAAAAAAAGGGATAAGAGGGATTATATCTCTATTTGATTTTAATCCAAAAAAAAATTACTTAAATGAGAAAAATGGAAAATATACATCTAAACAATAAAATTATGTCCAATGTGATATTCAATGAAGATGCGAAAAGTAGTTATATTACAAATGTGAAGATTTATTTGTGAATAATCTGTAAACACGTGAAGTAAATTGAGTTTTTTTTTTGTTTAGATTATACCTGATTTAACTAAACTTCTACTTTTTTTTAAAAAAAATAACTTTTAAGTCATTTGCGGCTAATAGGGATGGCAAGGTGATTTTAAAAAAAAATTTAATTTACTTTTGAAAATATTATTAATTTTAAAAATATTTTTTATTTAACTTTTATCAGGGGATTATAGGTTTGAAAATATTATTAATTTTAATATTTGCTTATGCCCTTTTATTTTTAAGTAAAAACTCCCTTTTCTTGCAGCATGTGTCCTTCTGTTGAGGCACTTTCAGACACTTGGTTAACCTAAATGGCTTACAAGTTACAGTGAGTTTATTTTTAGTGATGCTCAAACATAAACCAGGCTATACATTATAGCTAATACTATCATATAAAATTAAATAGATGATTAAATAGGCCACATACACATTAGGGAGAATAACAATTAAATTCAGTTGAAATACTAAAATCTAAATTCATGTATTCAATTTTAATAAATCCCTGATAAGGTCAAGAGAGTCTTTTGACCTTATAAGAGACTGTGTAATATTGTTAAAAGATCAAAATACCTCTTATCGTTAAAAAGAAACATTAAAGGTAAACTCTAGATAATTTCTTTAACTTTTTTCAAAAATTGGTGATTGCTCTAGACAATTTATCACATAACTTTTTATCTGGCATGCCATCTTGATGTACAATTAGATCCAGTAGCGGCGGATTCAAGACCTTAGAGCAGTGGGGGCAAATTTTTTATTTTCAAATAAATGATAATAAGTTTGCTAATATAAATAATTTGAGTGTGTTCACATATTAAAAATCAATGGGCACATGATACAAATATAATAGTAATTTATATATAAACAAAAAATTAAGTGGGGGCTATTTCCCCACCCTCACTTCAACATGGCTGTGAGTTCCACAATTCCTTACTTATCTAATATTTTTTTTTTGCCAGGATCCTTACTTATCTAATAAATCAATGGGTTTTGAATTTTATTGAGAGGAAAGTTTTATACTTTTAGCAAATATATAATGTGATTACCTGCTATACACGGTATACATTTTAGTTGTTATAATTTTGAGTTATATATATACAGTAAAAGAAGATTGAACTTAATGCAACTTTTTATTTAAAAACATTAAAATTTGAATTTTACTAACAATGTACCTTTAATTTTATTTAAATACAAGATGCCTTGTTAGTGATTTTTTAAAAAAAAATCGAACGTCTAAATTTAAATTTGAGCACCAGGATTCTTTAAAAAAAATTAAAGAATTTCATTAAAGTATATGGAAAACTAAATAATTATTTCACTTAATAATGTAAAATATAATTAATATAAAAATATAATTTTAAATCTCTTCAATATCAGAAAAAAAATCTAAATAAGAAATTATAAAGGATTGTTATAGAAGGAATACAAATTAACAACGAAAGAAAAAAAAACATAAATGATGCTGCAGATGGATATTAATTACCTCAATCTCTCTTCCCCTGATATATATGTGTTTGGTAGGACCATTTTGCCAACGGGTGCGCTTATCGAGATAAAATTCCTCTCACACAAATTATCTCGGAATCTGTGTCCGTTTTCTCAACGGGCTATCCAAACGGACCATCGTCCTCTCACGCTACGCCTCTCCTTCTCTCGCTCTCCGTGTCTTCCGCTTTAACGAAACACTCATCAAAGCGCTCTCTCTCTGTGACAGATTCTCAAAGCTTTCAAATCTCTCTCAGAAGAAAAGAACGAAGAATATTGAAAAGCTTTCAAAATTCGAGGGGGCATGATATATGGTGGAAGTTCTGGTAGTTAATTTATACTGGCATGAGTTGAGAGAGCAGAGAGCTGTTTTTATAAATAATTCAATATATTTATTAGATTAATTAAAGGTTTAAGCTAATCCTTGACTCGTGCCATATTTTATGTTTTTCTTTTTGTTTTGCATGGCACCACTATTCAAAGGAGCTCCAATAAAAAATGCGTTAAAGATGGCCAAATGGTAAAAGCATGGCTTCTTTGGCATTCTGTTTGGAAAAACTAAAAGCCCGTTTAACAATGTTTTCCGTAAAACGAGATAATCACATTTACATATTTATTTTAGTTCACGTAAAAGCACGTCTCCACCGTGTTTCTAAACGGGCCCTATATAAATTAAAAAAAAAAGTTTGCATCAAGATCTTTTAATTACAACTCATTCTAGGGCACATATATTTTTTTGTTGGGTAAAATCATATGTTGAATTTTTTTTTTTTGTTAATGTAATACAGATTCATGTAAGAAAAATGAATAACATAACACAATTGGAATCATTAGGGTGGAGGCGGTTTGTAAAGCGAGCGTTGTATGACTTTGGACCAATTGAATCTTGGAATAAATTTTAATTAGTAGAAATAATGAAACAAATAATATTATGACTTGTACAAACGAAAAATAATAATTGTAAATTGTCAAAATTTCCTGGCTACAATATGTATGAGTTACTCACAATTAATGAATGCACAAAACTATATGTATATATATATATAAAGGAATACACTCGAAATGAGTTGTTCGACGTGATTTAATTTATTTACTTTTTATGCATGTGATTTATTTATTTTTTTTATGCATGTAATGTACAAAACGCAATTTCATTCAACCTTTAGATTTAGTCCTTATATAATCCATAGCCAACTCTAATTAATCAAACTTTGATGACTGTGAACGTACTTATGTACCATGGATAACAGGTAATATTAAGCAAAGATAATTGAAGAAAAATTCAATAAAGTATCAAGAGACTAATTTGACATTATGTTTTTAATTTTCATGATCAATTATCAGATTGTTTCTCTAATTTTCTTTTAAAAATTCGTCTTCTACACTCAACATTGTCGGTTTTTTAAAACTTTAATTCAGATCGGATGTAGTAATATTTAATCATAAGTGGTCTCTTATAGTCCTGCAATAAAATATAAAAATATTTTGAGTTTGATTCAAAATTATATATACACACACACACACGTTGGAAGTATGAGTTAGTTAAAGTGATTAGTGTTAATCACTTAGTTAATGATCCAAAAATCTATATAAAGGGTCATAATGTAATGATTTGAGTGTGTGATTGTATAATCATCACCAAAGTGTGAGAGGATGAAGAATCCCCACCAAAAGAAGGGGATGATAACTTAGATCTCCCACTTCAAAAGTCCCCAAAATGGGATTTGTTCATCATCCTCAAGATAAGTGTTGTACCCAAAAGGGTTTATTATAATACAATGAATTTTCTTCTTTCAATTCCTTCTCTAATGTTTAACAATATATATCCTTCAATTGCCCTTTATTGAAAATTCTGCCAAGATAATTTCACGTATGGGAACCAATGCTTTGAAAAACAAGTGATGTATAAATTAATTATTAGACAAGAAAGTCACGTCTAATTAATGTTGTTTATAGCTGGCAAAAAAAAATTAATGTTGTTTATAGTTGCATTTCTTGATCGAAGTATTTAGATGCATTGTATTATAATACATCGGACCAAGAAACTCATTTGATTTTGTTGTTGTTGTGGCTGTAAAGCATGTTTGATGCGATTTGACTTGTTACATTTAGTCTAAAAAGACAATAATACCAGCTTTGTTTTTAATATAAGATTAAGTTGATTAATTTCTTTAATTTCTTTAAATTAATTTGATCCCAAAAAATATTCCATCAAGCATATTGATAATCCTGGTAAGATTAATTTATTTAGTTTCTTTAATCCCTTTAAACTAATCAGTTGGATATTATATCAAAGATAGAAAGTAGTGGTAGTAGTAAAATAAAAATCGATAACCTTATAATTTTGTGATATAAAAAGGTGATAGGCAAACGAAAAACATTGACTCATAGATTGTGCATAATGGAGTCTATTTTGTCGGATTTAGTTATTTACATATGTTTACAAATTTTATAGTTTTCCCTTGTATTATCTAAACTAGCTAGTTTATATGAATTGTACATGCAATTCAATTTTTTTATATTGAGTAGTTCATAGATAGCTCCATTTCAATAGATTATTTATTCGTTGGTGAAAAAAAGGGAAATTTACAATTAAATGTCAAATATGAGAATTAATAAATGAAAGGTTTCAAAGATTCACAAAATTACTATAAGATCTCAGGAATAATTTCAGAACTTGTTAATAAAGTCTGATAAGGTTATTAATGATAACCTTGACAGTTACTCCTGAAACCTTATGGTAATTTTATGAATTTTAAAACCTTTTATTCATTAATTCTTTTATTTGGGATTTGATTACAAATTAAAAAAAAAACGATTAAGAGACATTGCAATCATGTCACAAGATTTTAATGTTATCAATACAGGTTAGGTAGCCGCCTTACTCCTACAATCAACTTTTATGTAACAGAAATATGCAGTATTATATATTATGTCCGTTTGGTAATACAGTAAAGAGGTACTTTTATGTAAACCGAGGTAAATTATGTGGAGAGATTATCTCGTTTTACGAAAAAACACCATTGAACATATTTTTGGGGAATAAATAAACTTTTCCAAACAAACATGTTATATTCTAAGTTTCTAACAGCTGCCCGCTTTCTCAGTAAAAATTAAAAAAGCTGCTTCTATATTTAATAACACCATCAATAATACTTAACATAAACTCTGCTTGTTTTTCTAAAGAGATTAAAAAATATTTAAAAAATGATATATTTATCATTTTTTAAATTAATTTATATGATTTATAAACTAATAAATAGTATATTATTATATATAAGTATTTTTGAATATATATCAAGTAAAGTAATTTATTAATTTTTTTAAAAAGGTTAACTGAATTACCGAAGGATATGACATAGTACCATTGATTTATTCAGAAAATCATGGGTTGATTACCAGCACAGCGCGTGCTAATTACCAAAGAGATCCAATTTTATACTGCATTGGTCCACCGCTCTCTTTCCAATCAAATCAAAATAATTGGATTTTACATTTTAAAGATATTTATGTGACAAGAAGTACATTTATTTAACTAATTTATAGGTTTTTTTTTTCCATACACACGTTTGACAATTGACACTTCATGATATTGTCCTGTGTAAATATTATAACTTGCACGTTTGAAATTTGTTTGTTTATGAAGTATGAGAGTTGAGACTCAACGCCACATACCAGATTTTACGTGCAAGTATACTTCTTATATATATATATAAGTATGTATAAATTTAGATGAATTGAGTTTACATATAAATGAGATCCTCACATCAGATGATGTATTAGAATTTACGATGCTATGAGTTATGAGCTAATTCATTATCAACACGACCTACATTTGTCAGTACAGGGCCTGCCTATAGCGTCATCGTGTAGGTGTACTTGCCTAACCCTATTTATAAAACATTTTTAATATGTTTTTTATGACTAAAAAATTCTTATAATCCATTAATTTTATTTTAAAATTTAATAGTTTTTTTAATTTTATCTATATTTAATATATGTTTTAACGAGAAGTGTAACAAAATAACATTTTATATTAGGCAAAAAAATTGTAGATTTATATATGAAGCAGCCACCAAAACAAGAAAATTGCTGTGCAAGTCAATTGCGTGAAGAGAGAATTATTATAACTAAATGTTTCAGTCAAGGTTGATTTTTTAGGTTTTATTGGATGAAGAATATGTATTCTAGTGGTGAGGGTCAACTTAATCGAAAGTCTTGGATAATTATGTTTTCAAGAATATTTATGACATTAAGTCAAAAAGACCAAATAATATTGTTTCATATTGTGGTGAACACATGCCACCTAAATGAGATATCACCAAGAAAATTCAGTGTTAACAAATACATGTTGAAATTGACTTCTAAAAAAAATTGGAGAAAATGAATAATACTGAATGACTCTTTGTAATAAATGCTGACTGACTCTTTTTAAGATATAATTTTGCCCAAACAATTTTATTGTAAGAGTTATGGATATCTAAAAAAAAATTAGATCAATGTTTTTCTGAAAATATTAAATAATGAGTAAGATACCGTTAAAAAAATTAATGTTACCCATTAATGAACTAGTGTTGAACGAACAGAAGTGGCATTCTTATTTTTTTAATACTTTTGTGGTAATTTTGTTACATGAAAAACTTCTAGACCTTGTGCACAAAAATTTATGAGACAAAATTGGACCTTAGGCCTAAAATTATATAAAAAGAATTTCATTTAAAAAAACAGAGTATTTCTGTTAATCTCCATGGAAAAAGGCAACAAGTTTTTTGAGGATTTGTGTTCAGCCATTTCATATATCATCAATCATCTTCATTTCATGTCCAAAGGCTTCCATAGTGTTTGTGATGTAGGCACGTGAGGGGATAAAAGCCCCACAATTGTTGACCTTTTATTTTAGATATCAGCAGTGAAGAATAACGGCTATTTTAAATAATATTCTCATGCTCGGTTTAGTAATTGTATTTTCTTTGAAACTTGTTATTATTTATTCTAACTAATCTTACCATCATCACTAACTATATTGAAACCGAGTAATGAATTCATCTCAAACCATCTGCTTCTCCCACAAAACTAAGTTTTACAGCAGAGACGAAGAGAAACACAAAAAAATACGTAAAATTATAGGCATGAAAGGGGAAGGAATTCTAGAATAGTTAGAAAAAACAAAAGAATCAAAATCTCTCCACTTGTAATGCGTAAAGAAACATACAGTTTTATGTACAGCGTTTTGGGGTGCTAAAACTGTTGTAAGTATACAAAACGAATGAATATAAGGGTATCAATATTTGATAGTATGGTGACGCAACCAAAGGTCATACATTACCATATGGAATGCGTCATAACTTATGGGAGGCGTGTTCCATTGGAAATGTCTCTGAACCTGAAAGCATACGTCACCCCAACTCCATTTGTTAGTTCCATACACGAAAAAATCATTCAATAGGCAACAAAAATCGTACAATCAATGATAGGATAGAAGGGTTTCAAGCGCATTCTCTTGATATCTATTCTTATTCTGAATTTATATTTACTTTAAGCAAGGATATGAAGCGAAATAGAAATCTCGAGGCTTTTCTTTCCACACTTGCACACACCTCCAAACAGCATATAGAGTGCGGAAATGAATGATAATTTTTTCTTGGTAAAAGAGGGATGATGATCAAGTGGTATGTAAATTCTCACCTTCACGACATTCTTATGAAGTGCAACAAAATCTTCATAGGATATGTTTTTCAGGATTTGCTTAAGCTGATAAACATCACTCTCCTTGAGTACGACCGAGAACTTGCTCCAATCGAGAATATCATTAAATGGTAGGTCGTAGTAATTTGACAATATCACTGCAAAAAACAATCCAACATGAGATCAATTACAAGGTATTTTCAGACATCAAATGACATCTAAAAAGGCAATACTCGTACAGATATATGTGTGTATGCATATATGTATATGTATATTCTCTTTGATGTGTTTGGATTAGCTTATTTTAAATGATTGTGTTGTACCAGAAAAATTTGTCTCCTAGAGTGCAAGAGAGCTTTTTTTTTAATAGATTTAGCAATTTCCAAACCCCCTAAAATTATGTCAATCATGCTAAAACAGCTGCTTCGCAGTAATCACCAAAAAGGGCGTAAGGGTAAATCTAACATGTTTTGGCTGTGATTATATTGTCAGACATAAACAATAGAACTTGAATTTAGCACTATGATCATCCTTAAATGAAAAAATTCCCTTCGCCTTATAGCAGGGCAAGAAAGTGCAAGCTTCCTGGCTATAACTAAGGTGAGTGAAGGTGAGGGAGTTGGGTGGAAGGCCCAAGAATTGAGCCCTAGATGCTTCTGTGTTGCACCTCATTCTCTCCAATCTTCCACAAAACTTGCATTAGTTACTAGCATCATCACCCAATTATGAGATCTTCTTTGTAATATTAAACAATATACAAATTATTTCGTTCTGAAATGACTAGTTTTCAGAGGCTCTCTTGTTTCACACATCAACATGCGATTCCTATATTGGGAGCTGGTGAAAATCCTTCAGTCTAGATATAAATCGGGTTTGTAAATGTTTCTTAACATAAAACATCATTAAATTCATTGTATTTGTATGTATTTAAATAAATGAGCAATATTAGATAAATGGAAGGATACAAGGACAATCTTCCCATATCATCCATAAATGTTTTAGCATTTCATAGGCAACCATAAGGTAAAATAAACAGAGTGCCTATTTGGATTAGAGGTGGAAGCTACTTTTCTTATGTAATTTACAGTTTACAATGTAAGTATGTAAGAAGAGTTTTATTTTGATTTGTGTGAATGTGATTTCTCAATGCTCACAGAAAAAGGCTTACCAGGAATGCATCCATAATGAATAGAGTCAGTTATTCGAGCGCTATTGACCTGTGAACCTCCAGGGCAAATACAAAACTTGTTCTTGTAGAATCTTTTCTGGTATACCAGAGGCCCAACAGCTCTGCTAATTCTATTGTTTGAAATATCAAGTTCGGTATCATTTTCCCATGCACGTGCAAGAATAACTCTAATTTTGGAGTTTCGATGGCCAGCCCAGAAACCAAGATTTGTCCTGCAATGTTCACAAATATAAAAATAAAATTTCAAATAGAATTATGCATTTGGAAGAATTGCCTAACATCTAAAAGAAAATAAAGCTACATATACAAGTACAGACATTAATTTTTATTGCTTTTACCAAATGTATTTATTGAATCCCCATAAGTTTGAAATATTATATTCTGGCATCGTTCATCCAATAGCTTGCCTCCTTGCCTAAAACTTATAGGTCACTTTACATACTCTCTTCATCTAGAAATAAGAAAATTGATGATTGGTCCCTTCCCATTGTTTTGAAAATCTCACTTCATATCATTGACTAAATGTAGAGCATAATGATCAAGAAAAGATGAAAGGTAGAACTTTCCAATATCAGGACCAAGAATCCAATTTTAAGATTCTAAATGGAGGAACAAAAAAAAAAAAATCCCCTGAGAGTGGCCGTTGCCAAAAGGTAATCAGCCTCCAATAATCTGAGAGCAAGCTCTTCAGGAGCCATTTCACCAAGCTTTTCACAAAGGTTTAAAGAAAAACAAGGGATAACACAGGTTTTGTCAATATATTAGCTACTTGATCAACAGAAGTGACATAATACACCTGAATAATCCCATCAGCTACCTTCTCCAGGATAAATTGAAGCTTTAACTCACTGCATTTAGTTTTAGTATGACTGGGCTAGCAGCTAAAGCAAATGTCTTGGAGTTCTCACACCAAATGCATGGTACTCCAGCTAATGAAACGTTCAACTCTTTTAAGAAGATAATTAATGAGCCTGTGAGTAGTGGGCCAACCTCAGTTACATAAAATATGAGATTTTGTGAGTGAGAGAGTAGGCTAAGGGTGGGGATTATTTATGAAGAGGTAGTGGATTTGAGAAATTAGTCAGTGAATGTGTAGAAGAGCCTAGCACTCTCTGAGATGTAGGCACCGATGTGCGTTTTCTGTCATTTTCTCTTATTTTCTATGTAGGGATATCCAGTTAGACTTACGCTCTGCTAGATTTTTCCTAATCTAAATATGATTTGGAGGTTTGAGTTCCATCAGTTTAAAATTAGAAGCGTTTCCACTTTCCAGTGAGAAACATAAGAGAAGAATTAAAGGGTGGAGAGTGAAAAATGAAGATGAAGCTGGAAAAGTATATGAGCCATGCAGCTAAGACAGAAACAATAAAAGCTATGGAAGAAACCATACAAAAAATGAAAGAGGAGGAAAAGGCTGAAGTAGAGGTGCACATTGAGGAAGAAACTGTTGGGAAGGATATGAAAATGAATGAGGAGATAAAGGGTCAAACAGAAGAAGATAGCGAGGCCAATATCAGATGAGATCTCAACAGAGATAATGACAGAGGAGGATGGTGAGTAAGAGCAGCAGTGTCTGGAGGTTGAAAAGGCAGAAAAGAAATTCGAAAAAGGTAATGTTACCATATTAGTAGTCCTGCCAGGTGTTAGAACAAAACTGAAGAGATGACAAAGTTTGGAACCACGGAATTTCCAAAACCCATGAAGTGATTTCAGATTGATGGTTGAGGGGAGTCAGCACCCTTCACAATTACAGTACCAAACAAGTTCCCAGACTCTTGTTTAACATTTGATAACGAACAAATCAAGAAAAGGGATTCGATGCACAGCTGTAATGGAGAGAATAAGAGAAGAAAGATGGGGAAATGACAGAAATCACAAACACACTGGTTCCTAGCAATTCAAGAGCACTAGTCTCTCCCACACAGTCACTCACTGATTTCTTAAGTCTTCCTTCTGACCCACTATTATAGATGAATGTTGTAGGAAAGAATGAAGAAGAAAAAAGGAGGGAGGGAGAAGAGATTAGAGAGAGAGAGCGAGTAATCCAGTTTGTCATTAAGGGTCATCAAGACTTAGCTTGGCCCATTACTTTACTCACCAGCCCATTATATATGTAGTGATTTTGAGACTAAGTTCGGTGAATCTAGACTAAATTAGTGCACCCACCATCGCACAACTATTGGCTTGGGCTTAGCCCAAAACCTCTCACTTCACTGTACACATAATATCGACATGTGTTCTAAAGAAGAAATGGTTAGATATTCAGAAAACCAGATTGAAAGAAAAATGTGTCACTGATGTCCAATTGTGGATTTAGAAACTTAAAAAACATGGTCAAGTGACAAAGTTTGAGACATGGGAATCTATAAATTGAGTGAATAATAATGCAACGTTATTCCCAAAGAATTAGAAGAACAAGAACATGATTAATAAATGATAGCAGGAGCAAAATTCATCTGTACAAAAAAGTAATGATTCCCTAAATTGAATATATCCTCCCAAATGAGGGATTAACATAACTGAGTGTGAAAAACGTATATACTAAAAATTTTACCTATTTTCTATATCATTGCCTCCAGCTGGAAGAGCAAATGGCTGTAGTACTTGAGGAAGGGCAACATCTTTGTGTGGAATAAATCCAACATCATAGCTGGGGGAGCACACAGCTCGTATGGAATTCTTTACAAGGAGGGGAAGTCCTTCTGTTGCCCTTACACCAACATCATGACAGGTGACAAAAAAGTGATCTGCACCCAAGGTTCTGTTCCAATAAGGATATTTGGATATCAAGCCCTCCACGTAATTTTGCACAATTATGGTCATGTTCTCATAAGATGTGCCCTGCATGATACACAAGAACACATCCCATGAACAAGGAGGCACTTCTCCAACCAGACTTGAAATAAATTGCGTGTATTTGTTGTTAATCACTTTTGTATTTCCTTATTTAGCAAAGAAACCATAGGCATTTGTTAAGAATATATAAGCATAGTATCCTTAAACGGAAGTAATAAACAGAAAAGGAATATCTCATTTTATTTGAGGGAAAACTGTAATTGATTGCATGATGGATTCACAAATTTCACCACTCGCCCCAACCTTATGCCAAACTATTCGCATCTCAAACTACATGATATTCTTACTAACAAAGACTTGTTTGGCGTTCCTAAAGAAGAATCACTAATAAGGGATATCAGAAAGCAACGTCTAATATTTCATTAGATGAGATCTTGCATGTAATTCTTTCTTTCTTTTTTGCGCCAAAAGTTACATGGTCATTGTCATATCTATACAAATTCATATCCAAGTTATAGTCATATCAAAAAATAAACTTATGTCATCATCAACCTTTTTAGCAATAAACCTAACGAATGCTACTATCTTCTCACATCTCAACAGCAAAATTCGAAGGTAGACATTTTGTAACCTGAAAACTGCAGGCTCAGAGCACGAAGTAAAACAGAGAACAACAATATTGCAAATGCAAATGAATTGGTTAGTATCAACATTTTGCACAATTAACCTCACTGAACGTCTACTACTTCCAAAATTTGCTAAGCTCCAAATTACATGACTAAAGCACGTCTCATCCGGGATGCAGCAAAGAATCACAATTTTGCAAACGTAACGCAAGACTAGTTGGAATATACCAGTAGAAAAACTCCATATATACAAAGAACCACAATAGCTAGAATCATTAAATTTCATAACACACAACTCGTACCTTGCCTCGCATCTTGTGGCATGAGATCGGTATGAAAAATAGATGGGCCTGATCTGGATCATCAGTACGGAATCGACTCTCTCTTATATTCTGAAAAAAATATCCTTCGCTCGAATACTTGCCAGTAAGTTTCCTGGGTGTCTGGTAAAATGTGTTGGGATCCCCGTCAGGGTATATATACACCTTGAATTTCTTCTCCATTTCCGCGTAATTCAACTTGAACACATGCGGCGAGTGATATATATCGGAAAATTCCTCGTCGTTCTCCTCCTCCGGAACCGCATTTTTCACTTCGCCATCGACCAGTTTAGCGACGGAAATCTCCGAAATAGAAAAAGAGGAAAAGAAAGCAAATCATTAAACAAATTTTACATCGAATAATAAAACAGAGAGGGAGAAAGTGAAGGGAACGATACCTGAGGCGCAGGGGCAGAGTATTTGATGGCGAGATAGGTGAAAGAGAATAAGGTTAGAATTGCGAGGAAGAGGAGTGAGCCGCGGATATAAAAGAGACTCGAAGGTGAGGATAACTGTTGCTGAGCTTGCTTGCCGAACGTCATCAACATGGGATGTAGATGGAGAATGTCGCAGAAGATTTGTGGTGGTGGAGAGAAGCTGAGTCCTGTATCTCAGACGGAGTGAGAAAGTAGAGAAGATGGGTATCGGTAGCTTCTGTAATCGTTCCGATTTCACTTCTGACATTGCCGCGTTCGGGTACCATCATTTTAAGCATTTTGTTCATGTTTTGGTTTCCATTTTTTTGTTTTTTTTTAAACACAAATGTCTTATTTTGCCTTGCGAGTCATTTGCCCTCTACTTCTCTTCTTTTCCCCCAGTTGCTCTCAAGTTCTCTGTTTTGTCCCCTCTCTAGTCCCTAAACATCCACATTTATTATTAGGAAAATTGTTATAAGGTCATAAGAAAATGATGATTATCAAAATGTTTCAATAATTAGTTAATAGGATAAATTTGTTGTCATTTCTTACTGTCAATTAAATCTTTTTTTTAACATCATAGTAATTTCCTCTTATCATTACTATTTCAAAAAATAAATAATATTTTTCAACTTCGACTAAAGTTGCTATTGCTACCCAGATCTTGATAAGATACTCAAATCCAACTTATACACGTGAACTTCTGTAAACAGGAAAAAAAAACGGCGGGGAATAGTCCCCTGGGAAATCATAAAGGTCAACCAGCAAGAGGGATTTAATTTTGCTGTACAAAATTTCCTCTTGAATGAGAGCAAGAATGAAAATGGACCTTTACTTCCTATCATAAGACCAAACCAAATCATGAACCAAAAAGTGAGACACTAAAACATAGAACATGAATTATCATCTACACTTTGGCTGTAGCATATATAGGAAGATCCCACCGGCAACTGAAACATTGAGATACTCAAATTCTCCAGCCACTGGAATGCAGACAAGCTCACATGCTGTCATGGATTTCTCTGAAAGCTCACTTCCTTCACTACCCAAAACTATACACAGAGGCTTATCTGATACAGAACCACAGAAGCTTGGAGAAATCTGGCTAACCCTTCGTCCTCTGGATGACCACCAAGCAACTTCATTTGGAACTGCCCAGTAAGTGACTCCAGATGAACCCAACCGCCAGAAACAATGGGTAGCTGAAAGGAGGCGCCTCGGCTAGCTCGAAGAGCTTTATCATTGGATCGATCACAACAACCAGGAAGAAGAAAAACTCCATCATGTTGAACAACACCCTTGTCGATGTAATCCAAGCCTTCTAAGACGCATAAAAAATTATATTAGAGGACTCAGTTGAGTCCAGAAAATGCAAGAAAACAGTTTTGCTCGACGGATGTTATGAAACAGGAATTCTTATAATATACTGTACAGTGTACATCCACAAGAGGCAGAGTCTCGCTGAGGACTAAAATGGGAGTTGGGTAGCACTAAAATGAACTCCTTAGACCGTTAATGCCAAATCACCTATTTATGATGAGAACAACATTCTACAGCTTGATGCAGAATAGAAATACGCGTCTTATTGCTGATAAGAAGTTTCAGATATTTGAATCAGTTATGATTCTAATTCCTGTGTAATAAGTTCATCAATTGACCAAACAAGTCTTGGAGAAGTAATTTGGTCAGTGAAGAGTGAAGCGAGAAGTCGTCAAAAAAGTCAAAGTAGCAACAATGGAGAATTTTTATTGTTCTTTGGGGGCAATAAATGAAGAATTTTATCTTCTGAATTTTGCAGGTTTAGGTGGACTTCTCTTAATTTAACCCACTCTACTTCTATTACATTTTCCTCTTTCCTCCAATACAACACAACTAAAATTTCAGGGCTACATGAAATCAGTTTATTCTTCACTAACAAAGAAATTATGCTACTTAATCAAGTCTACTAAAAACAAGTTCTTATACACTTAAGCTGGCAACCATCAGAATCAGATACCAAACAAGAAGACAGGGTCAAAACAACACGCATTGAGAAATTACAAGTATAGTTAAATTTAAAAAAAAAAAAAAAGAGGACCTGGGTAGGTGGAAGGGGAGAATGATTTGAGGTTTACAATGGAGTCCTTACCCAGCCAAAAGCTACAGCTGATCTGAGTAATGTACCAAGGTTACCAGGATCCTGCAGGGAACAACTATGTTAAAAGAGTCATGCATATTTCATAAAGTTGCAAAATTGGTGTATTATATAATGGTTGCAAATAAAAAAGGCACGCAGATGAAACAGCGCAAAACTAGTCCAGCTCAAGTCCCTTTTGGCAACTAGAGTGAAATCATTTTATTCCACTTCTTCATCACCTTATCCGAAATATAATGAGGAAAACATAAGTTTTCCTTTTGATATGGACATAGGAACTTTCATTTCAGCTCTTCAGCATGACAACATGAGAATATGCACTTGACTACAAATTGGATTATGTAGAATAACTTGGTATTTTAAGTTGATCCTATGCAGCTTCCTTGTATTGACTCTAAAAGTCACCTCTTAACCCTGGCCCCAAAAGTAGCTTTCTAGAAGCAGCACTTATGATAACCAAAGGGGGGGGGGACACTAAAATAAGCGTGCTGAGCTACATGCTCTCAAAATCAGAAAGAAACAAACACGCCATGATCAAATGGTTAGATTTAGCAGTTGCAATAATTGTCACCTGAATCCTTTCAAGGACTAAAATCCGATGAGGGGATGGGAGCCACCTCCGACAATCTGCTGCATCTTGATTGTAATCTAAACTGATGAAACTGGTAGGACAATTCATCAGGGCAATTGCATCAAGACTATCAGTTGACTGCAGCCATGCAAGTTTTTTCATTACTGTAGAACTCACGCACAACCGATGTAGGGGATTTATCAAGCCCTTCAGGAACCTCAGCTTTATCAGGCAGAATCAAATAATCCATCTTGATATTATTTTCTTGCAATGACTCTTGAAACTTGTACATTTCTCTGCAAATAACAATTTTATCATCATCCGTAGTCTTCTCATAACTTCTATCCTTGAAATAATTTTATTTATAACAGCATGTGTGATATACAGATTTTAGCAATGCAACAAACAGTTACGCTAGGATAGTCAAACAAATAATTTCAGGATCTTGTTTCGTTTAGATTTGAGAAAAAATTATTTTCCTCCCAATGGGATTGAATTGAATTTGTACACTGCAAATAGTCACATGAACTCATGCAAAGGGGCCAAAGTTTAGGACCACAATTTAAAGCTATAAAGGACCGGAGGGCGTGTTAGTATTAACTGATTAAGCTAGTAACCCGTTATGGTATGCACCAAAAGTCAGACACACTAGTTTCATAAATGATAACTCATTTCGTTGTGTGTGTGTGTTTTTGTGTTTTTCTTTTGGGGGAGGGGTGTTTATGAAACTGAAAAAGAGCATTTCTAATGATGAGGAAGTATGAATTCCTGTCTTATCACCAGGAAATGTTTCAAATGAGATAAACATAAAAGATTTCCGACAGCATCGTCACCAGAAAGTCCAGTAAAAAGCAACGGCCCACTAAAAGAACACTTCTAGCATAGAAATATTGGCAAGTATCCAATTTGCAACATTAGGAAGCAAACAAACAAGGAAAAAAAGGATAACAGCAGGTTGGCCGCCTTGCACTCTTGCCAACTAGCGTGAGCAAGTACTTAGAAATAGACCGCACTAGCATAACGACAAACCTGATAGGTGTAGAACCCACAACAAAAACTGAACCATGATAACATCGATAAGAAGAATCGTTGCGGAAAGCAGTGGGGCACAATGCACACCTTCATTGACAAGTTCTAAAGCCACCATTAATAAGTTCTAAAGTCATCATTCATAAGTCCAACTGCCACCGTTGACAAGTCCAACAACAATCACCATTAGTTGTGTCGTGAAGATTGAAACTCGAGTTTTGGAGCCAAAACTTTGAGTTTTTGGCTGCAAAACTCGAATTTAAGTGTTCAAAAACAGAATTTTGCAGCCAACACTTGAGTTTCAGTCTTCACGGCACAACGGAACCGCAGTGACGATAATGACGGTTGGACTTATCAATTATGGCTGTTGGACTTGTCAATGATGGTTTTTGGACTTGTCAATGATGTCTTTAAGACCTGTTAATAAAATTGTTTATTGTATTGTGAAGACCAAAACACGAGTTTTGAGCCAAAATTATGAAGTTTTTAGCCACAAAACTCAAGTTTTGGCATTTAAAAGTAGTGTGGCACAACGGACAGCTTCATTAACTAGTCCAAAAACAACCTTGACAAGTCTAAGAGCCATCATCCCTGATAGCCTATTCTTCTCCTGCGATGACGAACTTCCGACATGCTGGTTGGTGTTGTGAGTATGAATTGAATGTATGTTAAAAAGGTAAAAAGGGTGAGACGAAATGTTTCATCTCTAAGCGATGGCAATGACATCTCCTGCAGGCGATTACGACTGCATCATTGGCTCCCAGCGATGACTATGATGACTCTCAGTGCAGCGTATCCTCAATGCTCTCAGTGATAGATTTCAAACTGCCACTCCTCTTCCGCTTTCAGAATGTTTTCCAAATGCAGAGTTTTGAGTGAGGAAATACATTTTCTGGTTAAGGGCATAAGGGTAACTACATAAGATATTCTTATATCATTGAGATCTTAAGGGACACTACTGCAAGAGGGTCAACTTTATGGAACTTTTTTTATGTTTTCCCTTTAAATTATTCATGTTGATGGAAGTGGAGTTTGTGAAAGAGTCAAAGTACTAGTGTTTTCTTTTCCTGTTGCAACACCTTGATACTTTCCTCCATATTATTAGATACTATACAAAGTAGACTGGCTTAGTTAAATTAATGCAAAGACCTCTTTTTTAATATTTTACTCTCTATTTCGCTGTAGGAATGTATAATTTGGAATGCAAAGGATGAGGCAAGGCTCTCCAATACTAAAAAGAATCTCCCAACAAAGACTTTATGTTCAAGTTTATTAGGATATATGGAAAGACATGTAAATATCTTTACTTCGGTTATCTTGTTCTACATGAAGACATTAATTTCACCTCCATTTCAAGTATTGCTAAAGATATAAAGTTGGAGGATAAGATTACTGAGGATTATGTTATAGAAAGATATATACTCATTGCAAACCATGATAGAAACTATTCTTCAAAAACTAATCCAAATACACCCTTAACTTTTTCAACTTTTCATAGTATGATAGTGGCCTTTTTCTTCCAAAAAAAAAGTTGTTATTACTGCTACTACTATTGTCACTATCCGTTTATATTTGCATTTTTTTTACTATATCTAGAAACTTTCACAAAAAAATTATAATACATATTTGTTAGTCTTTTAATTTATACTGTAGATCCCTTATTCCGGAGAATAAAAAAAATCATCATACATGTTATTCGTAAACACTGATTATTGCACAACTCAATTATTAATTAATGGATGATTTAACTAAGACACTAAGTCTACTGGCCCTTTAAAATTAAATTTAATAAAAAATATTAAGAAAACCAATGAAAGAATGGACAGAACACATTTAAGACAAACATATCAAATTAATATATACTATTTATAAGCCAAAAACATAAGAGTATTTTCTTACAAAATCATGAATATTTCAATTTTCAAAGTGTCATAATATCTTGAACAAGGTATCTTATATCTGAAATATAATTGGGTCCATCTTGCTTTCCTTGATTTTGGCATCCATTTCAGAAATAACCCTAAAATTATCCAACCAAAGCTAAAAACTGGACACAGTGACTTATTTCTTCTTTTGACTCAAAAAAAATATTGCTCTTCGTTAAATATATGTATTTCAACACAATTCTTCATCCATGTCTACGTATATTATTTTTTTTAGTGGAAATGAAATTATATTCATAAGAAGTTTATGTACAAAACAGTAGGAAATGAAATTAAGAGGCTGACAAAAGCTATCTCAATCTGAGATACCGCTTTGCAGATCAATATGTCTCATATCCCAGATCTTTTGCACCCTGCTGGACCTATTTAGATTAGAGTTGGAAACTACTTTTTTAACGTGATTTATAGTTTACAAGTTAAGTATGTAAAAGAAATTTTGTCTCAACTTATGTGAATGTGATTTTCCAACACTTTGAAAAATATGTCGTTATCTCTTATGTATTTTCTATGCCCAACAAATATCATTAATCTCATTATCATATCTCCCTCTTACTTCCTCAATGTCCATGTTGGGAAGGAAATGCATCATGCTTGTTATAGTGCCACTTTGAATTTGCGGTGGAAATAACATAATTTATAATTTACAATATATGTGAGAAGAGTTTTGCTTCAACTTAGGAGAATATGTTTTTCTTACATCACAACAAATAGACAAATAATCATTTTATGATAGTCCCATTTGTGATATTTGATGATTAAAAGATATACGAAAATGACCGATCAATAATAATATTCAAAATAAAACATAAGTTCTTTGTTTGAAGAACCCCTTTTTTAGCCAACAGAAGAACCCATTTTTTAAATTATGATTGATTTTAGTCGAAGACATGTCACTGATCTAACAATGGTATGTTGGTTAATATAACAACGATGGTAATAATAAAGATTTTGATCAAAATTGACAACTTTAGTTACTCATTCTTTAATAAAATAATACAAGAGACTTAATCTAAGCTAATAACAAATTTAGTGAAAAACTAGTTTTTTCCTTTTTTTTTTATATCTATATAACTTTTTCTGTTTTGAAGAAAAGCAAAACGATGCTTTAAATCCAAGACAAAATTAACAGGTAAGAACATGATATGGGTCATGATAAACTAACTTTTTCGTTTAAAATTCGATTCCTTTTTTCCTTTTGATCTCATATAGTTTTTCTTATAGACTTCACAATTATTTATTTTAATAGAGATATTACTAAAAGTTTAAACAAACTCAACTAACAATAATTTTACAAATAATTAAATTTTTTGATCTTACTCATTCAAAGACAAGTGCGTTTTGAAAATTTAGAATTACAAAATTAAATTTTAGTTTAATTCACACACACAAAAAACAAATAAATAAATTTTTCAACTAAAAAAGGAACATAAATAAAATTTGAATATATTTTTGTCAAAAATATTTAAATAAATATGTATATTTAATGTGGATAAATTTAAAAAATAAGTTGATATGTGCTTAATTCATCTGGTTCAGCTTATCAAAGTTTTTAGCTGATATGAATATAAATTAATATTAATTCATACTAAAATTAATATAAATTCATACTAAAATTAAAAAAATTACTCAGCTTAGCTTCAAAAAATAAATGAGGGAGCTGACATAATAAGGAAAAATAGGTTCAACGGTCTGTTGAATTTTAACGGTCGGGATATTCAAATTTGAATCACCTCCCCCCTGCCTTGGGAAAGCCTCAGAAAGTTTCGAAGCTTTTTATCTTGCGAACTTGAACTCTTAAACTTCTTTCAGCGGGAAATAGCATTCTCTCATTGCATCTAATAGTTTGCCAAAATTTTCGTTTACATGGAGCAGCAGATCCTATTGAACTCATTTCAGCAAGGCCGGGAAACCCTAATATCAGATTCTTCCGATTCGATGGTTTGCGACCCCAGTTCAAGATTAATTCCAACTGGGTTTAGAAGATCTGAAAGCACAGGTGACAGTCTTCGAAATGAATATATATATCACTTTATTATTCTTGTTATTTTGGATTTATCTTTGCCGAAACTGAGATATCATGGCCAACAATGAAATATAAATTACTAGTTCTCTAGAAAGAACCATAATGAAATTGTAAATGTTTCTTGTCTTTCTTGTTTTCTTTTTTCACAAGTGCACGGAACATAAAAAGGGTTTGATTTCACTGGGTAGAAACTGATTGGCCTGTAGAGACTTGACAGAAATACAATTGAGTTTTTCTTGAATCTGACCGTTTGGACAATTCTGAAAATGTGCTAGCCTGGGAAATGCGGGTCTAACTAGCTATCCTGTATCTCAGTGACTAATTTTTTTTAATCAACTATGACGTAGCGAGGAATCAATTGGTAATTAAGAAGGATAACAATGTTCTGGTTGCGAAGCATTTAAAAAAGGTTATTGCAGACCAACGTTTTCATCTTTCCATGCACCTTGCTGAAAAACTAAAGCTTATATTCATACAGAACTTCAAAGACCGTAAGATTTCTACGCGTCTCTGGAGGATCAAGTATTTATTTCATTATTGTGGCTTTTTGAAGCAGAGGAATATGTGCTGTTCGTAAATGCCGGAGGGGAGGCTATAAATGAAGCAGATGGTGGTCTGGCTGTCATGGGCGACTCTTACTTTGAAGGTGGGAACATTTTACGTACCGATGAGCCAATAGCAGAGGCAGGAGATTGTCCACTTATCTATAAATCCGCACGGTTAGGAAATTTTTGTTATAGATTTGATAA
>JANTPZ010148288.1:4012-15194 GCA_025593235.1 Vachellia pachyceras | reverse complement strand
TGTGACCAATAATTGCGGGTGCTAAGAGCAGGAACTGGAGAAGGCAGCACGCCAAGGAGACAGAAACAAAAGGAAAACTGATCCTCAATGATAGACGATAATACTAATTAATTGGGTCTTAAATTAGTTGTCGAGTGGCATACGATATCAAACATGGGGGGCTCTACGACGTTGATTAATTAAAAAAAATTAAAATAATTGTGACATAACGAAAGAGATGTTCAGAATAAATGATTGGCGATCCAAATTAAAAGTGGCTGTTCTTTGGTGGCTTCTTGTGGGAACAGGTGCATGTGCTGGACATTTAAAAACAATTCCTCTTATGTTTTCAGTAAACTATTTTCTTTTTCTTTTTTTTAATTTTACAGGTTATCCTGCTTTCCTGTTTCTCGTCAAAAATCCAGTGGTTTTTATCAATTTCAAAATTTTTTTATGGATCTTGAAATGATTTTGTTATGGCTTGTGTATACCGTTATGAAAAAGTTCTTTTTAAAAATGCACTAAATATTTTAATTGTCAATATAACATATCGATTAATTCTGTCTCTAAGATTTATAAATTATTCTAAAACCATCCTTATTAATTGGATATATCCAACAATTTTTTCCTCAGCGCAGAAAATGATTGAAGGAGTATTAATTATTTATTTAAAATTAATCTTATATGATTGAAGGTGAAAACATTTTGTGTACTGATCTCAAAAGTGCAAGACAGGCGAAACCACTGCACTTCAAATTCATCCCTTAAATCGTCAAATGTCAGTATTAATAATTGATTCTGCAACTTATTGTTACATAAGAGTCAATTAATTTTTTTATAGAGATTAAATAAGTTAATTAACCAGTATTTATATTATTGTACTTTAATTTAATTCATCTAACCTGTATATTGATATATAATATGATAATGTATAATAAGTATTTCAAAAAATATGTTATAATTGAATAACTTTTTAAATTCATTCACATTTTTCAAAAAATCAACTGAATTATGTATCAAAGACATATAACAATTGAATGGCAAGTGAACTAATGCTACGTTTGGTACCACAGAAGTGAGCCCATGTAATTGAATTGAGGTGGGAAGTGAAGATCTGACTTGTTTGGTAAGTGGGAAGCCACTTCCATGATAGTGTCACTTCCATCAAATGTGAGAAGTCTGAATTCTCAGCTGGGACATGGGAATGAGATGAGTTCCATGGAATCCATACATGTGACTATTATGCCCCCAATATCTCTGGCGACAAGTGCAGTGACGAAGGATTGTAGACGGCGGCGGCGAAGGATTACCGCGACAAACTCAGTGCAAGGACTGTCGCATAGTCGCCACCACCAAATCTTTCACCAACGACTGCAGCATCATTACGCTAGCACACAGTCGATGAAGTAGATCTGGCCCAGAGTGTTACCCTGCACTTGTAAGATGGATCGAAGGAGGAAGCCAAAACGTCAAGCTAATATTCCAGCAGAGATGAATACCATCAGACACCAATTCTGAGGATTCAACTGCACCGGCTGGAGCAATTTCCTGTACGCTTCCCGACTTCTCTGGGACCATCATCATGCTCTATCTCCTTTGCCTCTCCACTGTCTTCGACCCTGTTCCAGTGAGGAGCCAAGACCCGTCGTCGTTGATCCTCAGATATGGGATGGCCGACGGCGGAGGCAAGTACCTGTTCAGCTTGAAGGCAATGGATCCCTGATAACAAGTACCTGTTCAGCTTTTGGATCCCTGGAAGGCATAGATGCAGATGGGACACAGACGTGAGGGAAGCTAAGAGCTGAACAAGAGCTTCTTCCCCAATGGCGGTGATATTTGCTATGCTGCTGGTTAAGAATGGTGGTCAGAATTCCCCTCGGGGCATTTTTTTGAGAAGAAAAGATTTTTTTAGGGTATATTAGACTTTTTACATTATAAATGTAATATTAAATTAAAATAATACCCCACTTCTTCTCGCATACCAAACATACTTTTAATCTCAATTCCACTCCCAGTTCCATCGAAATCAGTTCCGCGTACCAAACGAATTGTTGGCAAAAACAACAGGAAGAAAAAGAAGGGACAGAAATAGAATTGCCTCAAAATCGATTATTTCTAATGCCATGTTTGGTATGGTGGTATTGGGGTGGAATTGGAAATGGAAATGGAAATGGAATTCAAAATTGGTAGAAATGAATTCCATGATGTAACCCATGGAATTGTATTCAATTCCATGAAATTTATTTTTTTACCTCTCATTTTTTCTTATATTTATATCAATTTCCATCTCTATCTCCATTTTCATTTCCACCAAAATCAATTACAGCGTACCAAACAAAGAGTGTGAGGTGGATGTATGCACATAACGGAGTGAACACGAGAAGCTTCCTATCTCCGATGGATAAATAATTAACTAATGATTAATGTGTGATTGGACTCTGTTTGGTTTGATGAGAGTAAATGAAAAGAGGTAAGCACGAGGGAATGGCAGAAGATGGAAACATTTAATTTTTTTAGTTTGATTGTGTTAGAGGAAAGAAAGGAAATATATTTTTAAAAGTTATATGCTTGATTTGAAACACTGATTAGGAGGAGGACGCGATGGGATGAGAATTGTTAAATGTAACATAACATTTTTTTTAATGGCAAGAGAGACACTCAAGTATTAACTATCAAAGCCTGCATTCCTACAACGTTTTAAAGGTTCCTAAAAAAAACGTTTTGCGTGATTTGAAAGATTATTTATTACCAGAAGGTTGATCGGAGTCTGTCAAACTTCTCTTACTAGATTATCGATAGCCATATTGAACTCCCGATCACACTAGACCAATTCAACCTCTTAATCATGGATGAGTACTGCTTGTACCTCAACAAAGACACTATAATCGACATGGGTTGACAATGTCGGGGAGTGGATAAGTCGAAGAATTTCACCATAGTCACTTTGTAAGATAGCTCGCTTAAAAAAGTAACAATATTATATTTAATAGTAACGACATTTTCCTTCAATGTTTATGAATTCTCACACTCATGAAAAGTATGTTATGTTAATTGATAAAAACCAGTGAATATTTTTACACCTATCCAAATTCATATCCATTAATAGTTAATATATCAATATTATAATCTATCAGAGTAATTAAGGCTTTCTTTTCATGTTAGCATGCCAGATTGAATTCATGCAAGAGAGAATATAGATACACTGTCAGCATTTATTAGTATGCATAATTAAACAACTAATAATAATAACATTGTAAATGCATACTCTATACAGGTGCTACAATTTTAATTCAATTTTTTTCATATTTATTATAGCTATAAGAGTATTCATTTTTTTTACTATACTGCAAGATTATCCACTAATCACAGAGGATAATCTAATTTTCACAATTATTTATAATTTTCATGTGAATAGCGTGCATACAAAACTTACGGACATACTTATGTAATTAAATATACGATGATTTACTTCACGGATGAAAGGAAATTATTGCGTAATGGGGACCTTTTTAATGATTACTGTTAATTTTGCAGTGTCATTGTACCAGTGTCTATTACTTTATTTACATATGCAAATAATTCCAAAATTGAAGTAAACATCAACATATATGAAATGTGACAGCACACAATTTAAAAGAAATTACCATCAATATTTGTAATATGGAGAGAAAACAAAAGTTGTTGAATTACTAACGTAGTTTCTTTTAATGGAGGAGGGAAATTGATACCACAAATGAGCATGATCTGTTGTCAGTTTATGCATCCATTTATAAAAAAATAACTTATAGTTAAATTGCCTTATGAACAATATGATATGTTAATCATGCGTTTGATTATGTCTTAATTAAGGAGTATACTAAGTAAATGGTTAATACTTGATTAAATTAAATATTCTTACATGCATGGTCATTCAAATGAAACGGACATGATATTTATAATTTTTGTCGATAAAATAATTAATTATATTGAATGTAAAAAGATAATTACGATAGTTACATGCAAAGCATTATTGCATACTAACATCGATTAAAAATTATAATCTTCTGATACCACTATTCTGATACCATTACAACTACTTTAAATAAAACGTTTTTTTTTGTTAAATGACAGACATAAATCGGAGACTCCAACATCAGGAAACAAAAAAGCAATACATCTCATAAAATTACCTATAGATAGCAGGGGTGAGAATATGTCATGCCTCTATCAGGTGATCTACAGCCTGCCCTGTTTAAATCCTAGCTTGGCTTGATCTATTTATCAAAAAGGTCAAGTTAAGACTTATTTAAAGTCATAATTGTATAAATAGATCAGACAAATTTTTTTGAAGCATAACTTATAAACCTTTAAGTCAGCCTGTTTATATATAAAATAAATATAATTATTTTTATATGATGTAAATAATAATTTTTGTAGGTTTCATATAATATTTTTAATGAAACATAATATTAATATTTATTCTAGGTCTTGATATGAAACTAACTTTTATGCTCTATTAGAAGGCTTGTTTTGTAATGTCATGTGACTTTCAAAGAAACACGATGCAAATATTTAAAAATGACGACTCTTTATTTTGTTTGTCAATTAACTGAATTTTGGCTTTCAGCTGTGTAAAAAATGATTAATATGAATTTTACATAAGATTGCACACTTTTTATCCGGCTCTCTTGCAGCAGGAACGAAAAAGAATGTGCATGGAAGCACCCCATAAAGACTAGGGAAATAATATCAGTAACTAGCAATTTAGTAGCAGAAAATAAAGGGGAGCCATTTGAATGGAAGCAAGCAGCAGAATCAGGAAATGAAGCTGTAATAAATAAATACAACCTAATCATGAATACTGAAATGTCAGGAAATAATTAGTAGTCGCCATGCTTTTAATGTTAAAACCCGCAAAGTTCGCTCATCGTATATACAGGGAGTGGTCTGATTTGTTCACAAAAAGTTATCTTTATTTACAGCCAACCCGCTCAAAAGGAAAAGACAACGCATAAACTCTGCCTATATTCTCTCCTATTTTTCTCTTAATCTCATTTTCTTTCATTTTCTCCTCTGTTTTTGTATTTCTAGGCCAGCTCACGCTTTCTTCTCCTTCCTGTCCCTTTCTCTTTTCCTTCCCTCAAACTATTGTTGTGTGGTCTGATTCTCTCTCCAAATCAGAGGGCGACCGGCGACCGCAATCGCCGGATATTCGCCCAGCTCGTCGGAGCATTTTGTTTCATGATTTTTGCTGCGAATTGTGAATTATTCTTACCTTGATTGCCTTTTTGTTAGATAGTTTGGTTCTGGGAAATACAAACAACCAGAGAAAAAGAATACTCTTTTGTTCTCTCGTGCAGCTAGAGATCACCTCGAAGGCAATGCACGGCGAGAAAAAAAAGGAGATTTTGAAGCAAATATTTTGAGATCGCCATTTCTGAATTCCTAACTCGTGGACCGTGGATAAGAAGTTTCAAAATGAGCAGTTGCTAAATTTTGTGGAGAAAGCCAGGAGAAAGAATTTTGTGTTCTGTGTTTTGGCAAATGATGTCCAAATTTAGAGGTGCGAGTTTGTTTGCCCGAATACTCATGGCTGTGAATAATTTTCTGTTGTCATAGCTGATTCTGAGTTAGTATTCAATTTAGAATCTTTTGCGTAAATCGCAGCTCCTTCCCTGTTGGAAATTTGTGTTTCTGAACTTGATCTGTCATTGTTTGAAGTTTTGGCTCTGAAGTTCTCCTTACCTGTTCATGCTGCTGACAGAATCAAGGGAGAAGAATTATATGCTCAAGCCAGATGCGATTATCTTTTTTGCCAAATGAATTACAATAAAAATCTTTTTTTTTTGGTTCCGTTTCATTTTATTGGTTTATACCAACTCTGCTTGGTCGCTGGTAGTTAAGAAAAGAGATTTCTTCTTATCCCGTGGCATTCGTCTTTTCGGTGACATATAGTTGAAGTCATTGCTGTTTTCGGCTCAAACCAACCCCTTTTGTATTTTAAACATATATTACCTATTATTATCGATGAAGCAGCTTTATTATAATTTCAAGCTGCCTTTTCGCCTCTCTCTTTTCTTTTGGCTGTGGCGGGGTTGGGAAATAATGTCAGTGGTGGTGTATTTGTTGAGCTAGATGAATAAATGATACCTTTTGAATCTGAAGTTGCCTCGAATTTTCTTTCCGCCAATAGCAGGTTCATCTTGCAGTGCTTTGTTTATTTTCGTCTGGCCGTTTCTTTATCAAGCAAATGACCGTAAGTTTCCGACAGATGACGAGGAATAGGATCCATCAAAGCCATCAAGTGAGGAGCTTTTCGGCAATTGCTTCTTTCCTGAGTTTTGGAATCTGAGGTGCGCGATGCCTTTTGAAATAATGAACCAGAGGATCATATCTGCCTCGTCCCACCTTTTTGATGACAATTCCTTTTTTCCCGAGGTATTTATTGTTTCCACACATTTCATTTTACTTGCATCAACTTCTATCATTTGATCACCAGTTGATCCATAGAAAACGTGACGGGTTTAAGCTCAAAATGTTCTTTATAGCCTTTTAAGACTTTGGTCTTCTTTTTGTCAAATTGCTAATGAAATCTATGACTTGAATGCTATTGTCTTTTTTATCCCATGGTTTTCTGAAGCTGTCTTGAACTTTTTATATTGGGCAGAGGAGTGTTGGATTGCAGAAGCCAAAATCCTTTCACGACCATCATGTACAAGGTGAGGATCCATTGACCCTCTCTTCTCTATCCCCCTCCATAGAAATAATCATTTGCATCTAAGTTGTTTGCTCATGTAGTCATGTTTTAGTTCAACATTAATGCCCTGAATTTTATTAACTATATGCAAGAGATGCAGAGTTATAATTAAACAGATATTATTGATGAATCACATATTAATCGCCTTGCTAATTCGAAAAAGAAAGTTTCCTATATATTCAGTCTTTAGCTGTTAAGTGATCTCAGTTCTAGAATATGTGGTAATAAGTTGCCATTTTGGGACTTTTCTGTCAATCTCCCCCCCCAGCTGTTTAGAAATGTTTTAATGCACATTGAATAATGATTATCCATGTATGCTTGTGCATGTGTTCTTTGAATAACTGGTATATCTGCTCTATTTGCAATTAATTGTTTAGACAAATTAAGCTGTACTGTTATTTTTAGAGAAAATGGAAGCATCACTGCGAAACATTTCAAATTCATCGTCATCTCTAGAAACGGGTGCTAGCTCTGGCTTGCCAATGTCACAAGCAAGTCTGTTGGGAGAAGTTACTGAAAAGCAGCATATTGGCGGTGGAGGCATTGTTGATGTGTTGAAGTCTACCAAGGAATCGATGAATCATCAGCCCAGATCACTGTCTAATGTGCATATGCAGTCGGAATCTACACCTTATGGTTTAACTGGAAAAAAGATTCTCACTGATACTGTTTCTCACGAGAGCAGCTTATTCTCTAGCTCGCTCTCTGAGATATTTAGCCAAAAATGTAAGACATTATTTCATGCAAAGGCATCACTTTCTAGCATGTATCATGGGAACTTCTGCAAACTCAATTCATCAGCATTGACACCTTTTCAAATACCGTAGAAACAAGTTTCTGTTGCATTAGTTTGCCTGTGTACCAGTAATTAAAAAGCAGCTTATCTACTCATTGTCTTCCTTAATATATTGGGCAGCGCAGACTTCCACTTGTCACCACCCTATTAAAAGAATTTTTATCTTATTCTTTTAAAACCGTGATTTTAGTGCAAGATAAACTGATATCTTTGTATATGTTCATATGCATATCTTGATGCAGTAAGGTTAACTCGGAATGATATTCTGTCTCGTCAACCTGTAACCGTTGGTTCATTTCCTGAGGACGAACCGTATAAATCTCTGGAAGAAATTGAGGCGGACACTATCGGGAATCTCCTTCCTGATGAAGATGACCTGTTTTCTGGTGTTACTAATGAGTTAGGATACACTGCCAATGCCAAAACAAGTGATGACTTTGAGGAGTTTGATTTGTTTAGCAGTGGTGGAGGCATGGAACTTGAAGGAGATGAACATCTAAGTTTGGGAAAGAAAATCAGTAGTCTGGATGTAGATTCTGGTTATTTTGGAGGTTTTAAAGGAAAACTTCCTTTTGGTGAACAGCTTTCTAGAACACTTTTTGTTAGAAACATCAATAGCAACGTTGAAGATTCTGAGCTAAAGGCTGTTTTTGAGGTGCATCTCTATTCTTTTATGCTGCTAGATGTAATCTCAGGAAGCATTTCATACCACTAATTTGATTTAAATGGTCTACTGTGTTTTGTTCTGGCAGCAATATGGAGACATCCGAACCATTTATACAGCCTGCAAGCATCGTGGGTTTGTGATGATTTCTTACTATGACCTAAGGGCAGCACAAAGTGCAATGCAAGCCCTTCAGAATAGGTCATTGAGGTCTAGGAAACTTGACATTCATTATTCAATTCCAAAGGTATAATTCTTTGCCAGATGTGCAGCATGCATGATTCCTTTTCCTTTATACCCATTTAGATAATTAAAGTAGGTCGGATCATTAATTACATTTAGTGTAATTATTTGTGCTTTGGTTGTTAAGTTGTTTCTGTCGTCTTTTTTTGATGCTTTGCTCATAAAAATATCTTATCTTGCTGATATATTAGGGCAATGCTCCTGAGAAGGATATAAGCCATGGTACACTAGTGCTATCTGGTCTTGACTCTTCTGTTTCAAATGACGAGCTTCAACAGATTTTTGGATTTTATGGAGAAATAAAAGAAGTAAGATGTTCATTTTCAGATTTTCAGCCCTTTCCTGTTGCTTGTGTATCATTAAGATAGTCTAAGCAGCTGGAAGCATTTTTTTTGCTTGCAGATCTATGAATCTCCAGAAGTAAATTATAAAAAAATTGTTGAATTTTATGATGCGCGAGCTGCAGAAGCTGCTCTTCGTGCATTGAACAGGAGCGACATTGCTGGTAAGCAGATCAAGCTTGAACCTGGCCATCCTCGGGGAACAACATGGTGACTTTTCCCTTTTCTTTTCTTTCTTTAGTAGCATTAAAATTGTTTTCTGCTTTTCAATATGCTGCTTTTAACCTTGATTTCTGTTTTTAAACGGAAATAAACACTTACCCTCTATTCTAGTATTTCTTTTTGTTTGTAAATAATCATGGAGGCTATGCTTTTGTAGTCTGACGCAAGATTCTCACAATGGCCAAGATGAACCTGATTTTGGTCAAAGTCTCTGTGACAACTTATCACTAAGACACAAGGGTATGCTTGCCTCAGTTTCGATTGTTTTTATGAATATTTTTTTCCATATGAAGACATTGCTTTTCTTGGTCTCACTAGACATAATTTACAGCAACCATGTCTTCTGGAGTAATTGCATCTGGCTGCTTGGAGAATGGATCTAATCCAGGATTTCGCTCTGCAATACCGCAACCTATAAATGCATTAATTGATAATCCTTTCTCTCCTGTGAATTCTAGCATCCACAAATCAGTGAGAGGGCCAACTTCTGGCAAAGTATCTGGTGTTTGTGAGTCCAGCAACTTTCTTGATGCTATGAAATTTGCCTCTGTTCCAAGATTTCATCCTCATTCCCTCCCTGATTACCATGATAGTTTTCCTAATGGTAGTCCTTACAACTTTTCAAGCATTGTTGGTAATGTGGCTGGCAGTATTGGTACTTCTGTGACAGACAGCTCGGATAGCAGGCACAATCAGGGAATAGGTTCAACTGGGAATCTGATGGAATTTACTGGAGCGGGTACGTGGAAACGTGCTGTTGATGTGTATATGCACAACCAGCTTCATGCACAACTTTTCTTGTCGCAGCAGTTTTAAATTGGTTTCCTGTCTATTGAAAACGATGATAACTGGTTCGAAAACATCACAAGGGCTAATTTACTGCTTCCTTAAAATGACATTCCTGCCACTTACAATAATGATGTTTGGAGTGCTCAATGTCTTAGTATATTTTTTTGGGAAATTTACTGTACAGTCCCACATAAGGGACTTATTTATCAAATGGTCCCATCCCAGAGGTGTTGTCAATACAGCGCATGGTGTTGTCAATGCAGCGCATGGTGTTGTCACGTGACAACCCTTGACAACACCATGAGCTAAATTGACAACACCTCTGGGACCATTTGATAAATATTTTAAAACTTGGGACCATTTGATAAATAAGTCCCTTATGTGGGACTCAACAGTAAATTTCCCTATTTTTTTTATTGAAAAACAGAAATAACTCTCTACCAATACCAGAAATTAAAATGACTTTTAATGGGCAGAGTATTTTTAAGTCTTGGTTTTAAATCTTTCTTCTGCTTTGGATCTACAGGAAATGGGAACCATCAACGTCATGGACTTTATCATGTATGGAACAACTCCAATTTGCATCAGGAACCTTCACCAAATCCCATGCTTTGGCAGAAAACACCATCATTTGTTAACGGTGCTTGTGCCCCTGGCCTTCCACAAATGCCCCGCTTTCCTAGAACACAGCCTCACATGCTGAGAGCATCACTTATGGACCATCATGTTGGGTCAGCTCCTGTTAATGCCTCACCTTGGGACAGGCAGCACTCTTATTTGGGAGTTTCTCCTGAAGCTTCTGGTTTTCATATGGGTTCTCTAGGAAGTGCGGGTTTACCTGGAAGCTGGCAGTTGCATCCTCCTGATATCTCTTCTCACAGCATGTTCCCTCATATTAGTGGGAATGGTGCAGAATTGACACCAACTGCTGGGCAAAACTCTCCCAATCAGTTGTCACATGTTTTCCCTGGGAGACATCCCATGACCATGTCCAAACTTGATTCCAATGAAAGAATGAGTAATTTGTATCCCCTCCGGAAAAGTGAAGCAAATGCTAATAATGCTGATAAAAAGCAATATGAACTTGACCTAGTCAGCATAATGCGTGGGGAAGACAGCCGAACAACTCTCATGATAAAAAATATCCCCAACAAGTATGTCATTCATCTTCACTGTTATCTTTTCTTCAAATCACAGCATGGCATGGTGCTTTCAGGCATAATGATGCAAACTCGCTGTTCAACAATCACATGCACGCATACATGTTTGCTTACTCATATGCACATTTAACATATACTGTGCCTGTTTGGGAAGCCATTTTCCCAAACGGTGCACGTAAGCCGAGACAAAACCATCTCGAAATCTGTAAAAACCATCTCGAAATTCATAAAAACCATCTTGAAATCCGTAAA
>JANTPZ010148284.1:0-12055 GCA_025593235.1 Vachellia pachyceras | reverse complement strand
ATAATGAGCCAACGAATTTAATTTATCTTTATAAATTAAATTAATGCTAGTTATTTAATTTATTAAATAAATTAAATATTAAACTAATACACACAAATATTATTTACATAATATTGTGCAATTTCGAATTTTAACATATATATACATATATATTTAAAATTCGAATAAACCCCAGAAATAAAAGCGCATGTAAGGCTGTTCTTGCGTGTGACCCTGTAGGCCAATATAAAGTTGGCAGTGGGCTAATCTCACCATAAGCCCACAAGTCGCAAGCGATCTCTAGCAAGACATTACGGCTACCCAAATCATATGGGGATCGTTAACACGACGCAACCTTTTATGCAACCACATCACGTCTCTTTTGTCACGCGATATCTCGGTCAACGATGATGTATGGATGATGTCATCCTCCTATTCCCGACCATTACTTTCTCGATCCCTGAGTTATCTAATCAAAGAAACGAAAACCCCTTTTCGTTACAGTATGACCATACATTTCTCAGACTCACTCATCGAGGAGCCCAGTAATATCTCTCAACTAATGTGAGGGACAAATCCCATCTTGATCACTCACATCCTCCACATGAAAACCCTTAAGCCCGATTATAGCCCTTATCATCACCCGGTCAAAGGTGACTTCTGACTAGGTCAAAACTTAGTGACTTCCAAGCAGGAATTCATGTGACGTGATTAAATACTCGGCTTCCACTGCAGAATCAGCTACTGTACTTTGCTTAGAGCTCTTCCAGCTTACTGTGTCACTATTCAACAAGAATACGAATCCTAACTGCGATTTAGATTCATCTTAGTTTTTTTGGAAACTCGCATCTGTGTAACCAGTTACACTGAGTTTATCATCCAAACCACTGTATACCAAGAATAAATCATTAGTCCTTCTCAAGTACTTAAGGATATTCTTGACAGCAGTCTAATGAACCTCACCTGGATCTTGCCCGTACCTACTAGTCATACTCAAGGTGAATGAGACATCCGGTCGAGTACATAACATGGCATACATAATGGATCCCATAGCCGAGGCATATGGAATCTTACTCATGCGATCTCTCTGATCCGCTGTTTTAGGACACAGATCCTTTGAGAGAAGGATGCCATGAGACATGGGTATGTACCCTCTTTTTGAATCATGCATACTGAACCTATGTAGTATTTTATCTATAAATGTACTCTGACTTAAACCTATAAGCCTCTTAGATCTATCTCTATAGATCATAATCCCAGGATGTAAGTGGCTTCACCGAAGTCTTTCAGTGAAAAGGACTTTCCTAACCGAGACTTGACACTCTGCAAGGTAGGAGTGTCATTTCCAATAAGTAGCATGTCATCAACATAAAGCACCAGGAATACAACTGTGCTCCCACTGACCTTCTTGTAAACACAAGGTTCATCCATGTTTTGAATGAAGTCAAACTCTTTGATAACTTTATTAAAACGATGATTCCAACTCTGTGATGCTTGCTTCAATCCATAAATGGACCGTTGAAGCTTACATACCTTACCAGAATCCTCCGGACGAGTAAAACCTTTAGGTTGTATCATGTACACATCCTCAAGTAGCTTTCCATTAAGGAAAGTTGTTTTGATGTCCATCTGCCATATTTCATAGACATAATATGCTGCAATGGCAAGAAGGATTCTGATTAACTTGGCCATCGCTACTGGGGAAAAGGTTTCATCATAGTCAACGCCATGAGTTTGTGTGAATCCTTTTGCAACCAGTCTTGCCTTGAAGACACTGACTTTGCCATCCATGTCAGTTTTCTCTTTAAAACCCATTTACACCTAATGGTTTTTACTCCTTCAGGTGGGTCAACCAAGGTCCATACCTTATTGTCATACATGGATTGCATTTCAGACTTCATGGCATTCAGCCATTTGTCAGAGTTTGGTCCTACTATAGCCTCTAGATAGGTGGTCGGCTCATTGTGTTAAATGAGCAACACATCATGACTCCCAGTAACCAGAAATCCATATCTCTGAGGTGGTTGTCGTGATCTATCAGACCTCGTAGGCCTTGTGTTAGGCTCAACAACATCTTATGAGTCTTCTCTATCTTTCATTTGTGGTTCTGTCGTGTCTTGAAATTCTTGAACTTCTTCAAGATGCAATTTGCTCCCACTGGTTCTTTTAGAGATGAACTCTCTTTCTAGAAAGACACCATTTCGAACAACAAACACTTTGTGTTCGGTGGGATTATAGACATAGTATCCCTTTGTTTCCTTGGGATACCCCACAAAAAGGAATTTGGAGGATCTGTTTGATAATTTATCAGAGGCCTACTGTTTAACATAGACCTCACATCCCCAAATCTTGAGAAAAGACAAGCTTGGCTTCTTCCCAGCCATATCTCATACGGTGTTTTTTCAACTGCCTTAGATGGAACACGATTCAGTGTGAACGCAGCTATTTCCAGTGCATGGCCCCAAAAGAAAAGTGGAAGATCTGTTTGACTCATCATAGATCAAACCATATCTAATAGAGTTAGATTCCTCCTTTCAGAAACTCCATTCCATTGTGGGGTTCCTAGAGGAGTGAGTTGTGAGATTATCCCACAACTCCTAAGATGGTCAACAAACTCTTGGCTCAAATATTCACCTCCTCAATCAGATCGAAGGCCCTTAATTGTCTTGCCAAGTTGGTTTTGCACTTCATTTTGGAATATTTTGAACATTTCAAAAGATTCAGATTTATGTTTCATTAGATAGACATAACTATATCTGCTAAAATCATCTATAAAAGTAATTAAGTACATGTAACCTCCTCTGGCAGGTGTATTTAGTGGTCCACATACATCTGTATGTATGAGGCCCAACAAATCAGTGGCCCTATCACTATGCCCAGTAAAAGGTGACTTAGTCATCTTTCCCAATAAACAATATTCACACGTGTCAATTGATTAAAAGTCAAACAAGTTAAAAAATCCATCTTGATGGAGTTTAGAAATGTGTTTCTCATTTATGTGGCCTAGACAACAATGTCATATGTAGGTTGGATTCAAATCGTTTGATTTAATCCTTTTAGCAGTTGTGTTATAGATATTTCCACTTGCAGGATGTTTTAAATTTAAAAGGTAATGATCAAGATGCAGATCACAATTAGCATAAAAAAATGTCATTACGATAAATAGAACATTTGCCATTCCCAGCAATGGAAGTATAACATTCCTTATCCAAATAAGAAAGAGAAACAATGTTACAACTCAAAGTAGGAACATAAAAGCAATTGTTTAATACTAACAAAAGCCCACTGGGCAGAACTAATTCATAAGTGCCTACAGTTAGAGTAGCAACTCTTGCTTTATTCCCAATGCGTAGGTCCACTTCGCCCTTTTCAATTTTCTACTGTCCTTGAGGTCCCACACACTTATATAGATGTGAGAACCACATGTAATATCAAATACCCATGCAGAGGAAGTATAAAAAATGAATATCTATAACGTAAATACCTAAAGAGATAGCCCTGCTATCCTTCCTTTTCTTTCTCAGATCTTCCAGGAAGAGTTTGCAATTTTCTTTCCAATGATTAGGCTCATTGCAGAAATAGCAGACTCCATCCTTTGGAGGCTTAGCCTTATCCAGCGTGGACTTAGTTTCTGGTTTATTTAGCCTTTTGGTCTTACCAGTAAAGCCTTTACCCTTTCCAATGCCCTTGCCTTTCCTCTTTAGTACATGAGAGCTAACTAATGCACCCTCAGCCATCTTGCAAGAATGTAAGGCCTTAATAGTTTCAAACCTTTCCTGCCTTGCCTGTTGCTGGAACATTTCCTTAAGATGGACAATCATCTCATATGCCTCCATATGTTCCAGATCTCTGGAACCATGGTGGCTAGCAAAAGGCATCCTACATCCACAGAGTCATCCTTATGCTTCAAGTAAGCATCTCTATGAGCTCTGGGAGCATTAGCTGCAGGCTCATCAGGAATGGGTCGATCAAGGACATAAGCCTTTCTTTCATGCTTAAGAACAATTCTCAAGTTCCTGAACCAGTCAAAAATTTTTGTCCCATTGAGTTTTCTTTCTCAAGGACCGATCGCATTGATAGTGTAGCAGTATTAGTAGTCAACATGATTATACAATTTCAAAATACGTAGAGCATATAAGTAATCTCCCACTGAATTAATAACCCTCAATATAATTAGTGGGCTAAGATCCATATTTCACTTAAATTTAACTCCGCTTTGGCAAGACCTTAAATTTAAGTTATTTAGGTAGGTAACCCTTTACCAATTACATTATATGTAACTCTTAGATTTTATGGGATTTGATCCATCAATATAATTAGTGGGCTAAGATCCATATTTCATTTAAATTTAACTACACTTTGGCAAGACCTTAAATTTAAGTTATTTAGGTAGGTAACCCTTTACCAATTAAATCATATATAACTCTTAGATTTTATGCGATTCGATCATCATATGACCTAGCATGTTTAATCCCATCTAATGCCTTGAGATCCAAAACCATTTTGATAATCTCAATTAAGTCAAGAAAATAATGAATTGTGTGAGTAGCACCATTACTCATGATTGTCTTCCCAAGATAACTCAAATGCATCCACTTTGGTGGAACCTACAACTGTGCGATCGAGGTTTTGACAATTATTCATTAATTGACGGCTGATTGAGATCTATTTGTATTAGTTTTCTACTTGAATTTCCAAAGTCTTAAAGTCAATTTTAGCCCATACATGACCCTTTTGTGCTTAATTTGAGATTAGGAGTTGTTGATTTGGATTAGTGTGATTTTGGGTACATATGCCATGAATAATGATGTTATTGTGCTTAAATTCCATCATGAGCAAATGATACTGCCAGTATTTGCTATTTCATTTCAACAACTATGTACAAAAGGCAAGAGGAAGCAGCTCTGGAGAATTTCGCCGAAGCGCAATTCAAAGTTCGCCGCGGCCAAAGTTCAATAACAGGCATGAACTCTCGGGAGAGGTACTCTAGACCCAGCTCAAATGAATTACACCACAACTGAAAAGGAATTGTTTGCTGTTGCGTTTGCACTAGAAAAGTTTAGACAATATCTATTGAGCTCTCATATTATTGTTTTCACTGACCATGCAGCTGTTAAGTACTTACTGAAAAAGCCTCAGTCTAAGCCACAATTGATCAGATGGGCTTTGCTCCTTCAAGAGTTCAATGTGGAAATTAAGGACAGATCAGGATCTGTGAATCAAGTTGCGGTTCATCTAAACTGATTACCGGATGATACTAGGGGAGTAGATTCTTCTGACTTCAATTGTGATTCGTTTCCTGATTCACTCCTATGTGCTTTAATTGTTAGGGAGCCGTGGTATGCCAACATTGTCAATTATTTACTCACTGGATTTACCCCACCTTTTATGACTTCACCTCAGGCGCTAAAACTTAAAAGTGAGTCTAGGCATTACATATGGGACATCACCTCACTTATGGAGGATATGTAGCAATCAAGTAATAAGAAAATGCGTATCAGATGAGGAATTTGAGCCTATTATTTTGGCTTGCCATTCTATGGTTTACGGGGGCATTTTAGTGCACGGAGGACAGCTAGAAAGGTCTTAGATTCAGGATTTTACTGGCCATCCTTATTTAAGGACTCATATTTGTTCTGTCACGCTTGCGATAGATGTCAACGCGTTAGGGGATTAGGCAAATGTAATGAAATGCCTCTACAACCCTTGATATTCTGTGAAATTTTTTATGTTTGGGGTATTGATTTTATGGGACCTTTTCCGTCATCCTTTGGATTTGTGTATATACTTTTAGCCATAGATTATGTGTCCAAATGGATTGAGGCGATCCCCACTAGAAAAGATGATGCCCAAACTGTGTTGAAATTTGTCAAGTCAAACATTTTCTGTAGGTTTGGAATTCCCAAAGCCATAGTAAGTGATAGGGGCAACCACTTTTGTAATAGAATTGTGAATAAACTATTTTCGAAGTTTGGTGTCAACCATAAAATCTCCACTGCCTATTATTCGCAAACCAATGGTCAAACCAAAGTATCAAATAGAGAGGTGAAGTGCATCCTAGAGAAAATGGTGAAACCATCGAAAAAAGACTAGAGCCTCCGCCTGGAAGAAGCACTGTGGGCCTATAGAATGGCCTACAAATCCCCGATTGGGATGTCACCATATCGGTTGGTATTCGGTAAACCATGCCATCTTCTGGTTGAGCTAGAGCATAAGGCATATTGGGCAGTCAAGCAGTGTAACATGGGCATGGGAGCTCTTGGAAATGAAAGGAAGCTGCAGATGCAGAAAATGGAAGAATTACACTTGGAAGCATTTGAGAATGCCCGGATGTATGAGGAAAAGACTAAGTTGGTACATGACAAGGGCATCTTAAGGAAGAACTTCAAGGAGGGCGATAGAGTACTGCTGTTCAAGGCTCGTTTTAGCTTTAAACCTGGAAAATTCAATGATTGTTAGGACGGGCCTTTCCTAGTAATAAAGGCGCACAATTTTGGTATGGTAGAGCTTAAAGATGAAGAAACTGGAACTATTATGAAGGTTAATGGGCATTTATTGAAGCATTAGCATGAGAACTTCAAGCCGCCTTAGCTGTCAAGTTATTACTTTCCCTTCATTTAGTCTGTTACTGTGATTTTATATTTCTGCTAAATTGAATTGATGCTATGATGCATGATTAAGTGTGGGAGAGGAACTGTCTAGTAGAAAGTAGAGTAATTAGATTTTGAAGTTAATAAATTTAATAAACTCATTTTGGTCTCTAGCTTTCTTTAGGCCAAGTGGAACATGAGAGAGTTGTTTACTGTGGATTGATTGTCTAAAATTTGTTGCTTAAGCTGTATGTATATATGGATTTTTCCTATGCTGTTTTCTGAATTTCGTTGCATGTGTGCATGAATATTCGATGTTGCTTGAGAATGCCACGCACCTTGATTGTTAAATCTTTCTTTCCAGTCATTGAGGACAATGCTTGATTTAAGTGTGGAGGGAGATTTAGGATTTAGAGTGCTTCCATCAACAATCCGTACTAACCCACAAAATGAAAACTTAGATCGTTGGTTAGCCTTTAAAATGGATCGAGAATATTAATTTTGATTTCCAAGGATTGTATAGTGACAACCCCAGGGTCGTTCTCACCAGAAGCGAGTCACATACCAATAGTCCTTAGCTTATGATTATGTTTGTGATGCAGATGCAAACGGTTTCATAATTCAAGATAAGCTATGTATCTAATGTAACTACAAAAGTTAAAACTTGTTTTTGGTATTTTCAGGCGGCAAATAAAAGTAAGGCAGATTTGGATTAAAAAGGGAGTGTTATGGTCGGTTCCTCTTGAAAATGAATTGGGCCATCATAGTTGGCAAAAGATTAGGTAGAGCATCAACTTTCGCAAACACTCGAGTTCTGAGATATAATACTCGAGTATTGTAAGTTAAAATGATTTTGGAAATCAACACTTTTAGTGAAAACTCGAGTGTTAAGAGAAAGTGTTACAAACACTCGAGTAATGATTTTGAATACTCGAGTATTGGTGTTAAAAATATGTTATAACAGAATACTTTCACGAGAAACTCGAGTATTAGTGTTGAAGTATTGATAACACTCGAGTATTGTGTTACAATACTCGAGTATCGGGTTTTATTTTCAAAAGAATACTCAACACTTGAAGTAGAATACTCGAGTTACAAATAGAAGTATTAACAACACTCGAGTATTGAGTTTGAATACTCGAGTATTGAGTCAAAATACTTGAACTTGAAGCATAACACTCGTTTTGTGGAGGAAGCGTTATTAACACTAGAGTGATAGTTTTCAACACTCGAGTATCAGGAAAAGTTTTCAAATGAAAGATAACACTTCAAGCACAACACTTGAGTATTAGGTGAAAGTGTTGACAACACTCGAGTATTTATTTTTGAATACTCGAGTATCGAGCTCTATTTCTTCAATATCACAACACTTTCATTCAAACACTCGAGTAAAGGCAGAAAAGTAACAACACTCGAGTATTATGGTTTCAACACTCGAGTATTGTGACATTTCACTTCTAGTTTTTCTCTGATCACTCGAGTAGTAGCTGAAAGTATTCCTAACACTCGAGTACAAGAATTTCAAACACTCGAGTATTTGCACTAAATTTCAAAAACTTCTGCAACACTCTTAGTAATCACTCGAGTAATTTCAAAATGTAGGGAACACTCAAGCATTGACTTTTAAAACTCGAGTTTTGTGTTATAATATTCAAAATTCTTGATCATCACTCGAGTATTAATTCTGTAACACTCGAGTATTGGTTTACCAACGGCTATTTTCTCTCTGACAGATTTTTTCACCTGCTCTCTGCAGCTTTCCTCATTCGTGCTAACAACGTTTGAATCTCACCTGCCTCCATAAATGCTGAAACCCATCATCATTGAAAGAGAAAAAGCTACTCACGTCTTCACATTTATTCCAGACAGATTACACGAAGCCGCCGTCGTCGTCAACATTCCTAATACGCATTTAATGCAGCATTAATGGCGAAGACGAAGAGGTGGTTGATGAGAGTAACGGATATTAAACTCTACCTAACGGCAACTTCATTCCTCTCATCTATAAAAGCATCAAGCATTCATTACAGAAAGACAACAATTATCTTCACGAGCATTAAAGTCCATTCATCTATCTCTCTGTAAATTTCTTAGATTCTTATTCTGAACTTCATTGTTTGCTATCTACTCTTCAAGAGAGAATTCTTTGAGCAATATCTTTGTAAATCTGTGACATAATTCAAGGTTGGGACCTTGAATTTATTGGGTTGAGAATTGATTAGAAAACAGAGAGTGTGAGACTCTATTTCATTACGTATTGTAAGGGGGAGTGACAATCTCCATTGTAAAGGCTGAAGAGCCTGATTTATTGGTGATTAGTGGATTGCAAAGCTCAGAGGTACCTTGAGGACTGGACGTAGGTCAGAAGGACCGAACCAGAATAAATCCCCTTGTTCATCTTTCCTTTTATCTCTCGGTGATATTGCTCTTACTTCTGTGTTTTAAGTGTTTTAATTTTTAAGGGGACCAAGTCACCCCCTCTTGGTCTTATCCTGCACTAACATTTGGTATCAGAGCAGGTCTCTTGTGGAAAGAACTTAACAGTTTCAAGAGAGATCCATGGCAGGATTTGGCGAACATGTTATGGCTGACGGAGCATCCATCACCAGACCACCAGCTTTTAATAGCCAGAAATTCTCATTTTGGAAGATCAAGTTTCAAAACTTTATTCTAGCCACTGATTTTGATCTTTGGGATGTTTTTGAAACAGGAAACATCGTACCAATGAAAAAGGATAATGATCAACTGGTTCCAAAGCTAAAAGCTAAGTTTGATGATGAGGACAAGAAAAAGATGCAGTTAAACAGAAAAGTTGTCCTAATGTTACAAGCTGCACTGAATGAGGATGACTTCTTTAAAGTCTGCACACTACCCTCAGCAAAATACATATGGGATGCACTGGAAATAACTTATGAAGGCACTGAAGCAGTGAAGGAGAGCAGAGTCAACATGCTGACCACTGAGTATGATTTACTCAGGATGAGAGATGAGGAAACCGTTGCGACGTTCCAAATGCGTCATACACATCTCATCAACAAGTTGGCAGCCCTTGGCAAAACATATGATCAACACTCTCAAGTAAGAAAAATTTTAAATGTTTTGTCCAGCAAATGGGAAGCTAGGGTCACAACCATAGAAGAATCCTGTGGTGAATCAATAACCTCAGTTGCAGCCCTTTTTGGAAGCCTTACTGAGTATGAGAGCAAACAAAAGTTGAAGAAGGAGTTATCAAACATTGATGAGAAAAAGAAAAAGGGTCTGGCTCTCAAAACTATAAAAGAAAAAGAGAAAGAGTCAGAAACTGAAGAAGAAGAAGAAGGATATGTGGAACATGAGGAACTTACGATGGTTGTAAGAAAGTTCAGAAGAATGTATCGCAAGGATCAACGATTTTAAAGGCCATTCAAAGGAGGTTCAAGCAAAGTCATTTGCTATGAATGCAATAAACCTGGTCACTTCCGTGCTGATTGCCCACAGATTGCAAATCAAAACAAAGAAAAGGAAAAGGAGAAAAGGAAATTCAAATCTTTCAAAAAGAAGAAAGCATATGTGTCAGGAATCTGGGGAGATAGCTCAGATGAAGAAGAAAGCGAAGCTGAAGAAGAAGCCAATCTCTGCTTAGTAGCTCAAGAAGAGGACTCAGAAACAAAGGAGGTAACTCTTGAACCAAGCTATGATGAATTACATAATGATTATAATGAAATGCATTCTGAACTTCTTAAGTTTGCAAAAGAGTTATCTTTTCTGAGAAAGAGTTTAAGAACTTGAAAAACCTGCTGAAACACCCACCATCATCAAAGCATGTTTAAATTGTGACATTTTGAAAATTGAAAATGATCGTTTATACAAAACTCTTGAAAAATTCACTCGGGGAAGTGATATGTTGCAAGTTATTTTGAAAAATCATAAAGTTACGAATGATAGAAGTGGTATTGGATATCACCCTCAAAAAGATTTCAAAAAGGGGAAGAAAAGAAAAGGCAACATGAGTTACTTAAAATTTTTTTCAAAAAGCTCTGCATTCATCCGAACCTTATGCACAATGTAACTACTGTAACAGAAAGGGGCATAAGACTTCTTCATGCTATTTCAAAAGAAACAAAGTGTCAGGCACGTATAAATAGGTACCTAAAGGAACTTACGCTCCAAAGGCACCAAACACTAACTCAAGAGGACCCAATAGAACTTGGGTACCTGAAACTATCAAATGATCTCCTTGCAGGGTACCTGAATAAAGCATATGTACAAAACTAAGTTTGTCAGCCTGAAAACAAAAGACGGTGGAAAAGTAAGCTTCGGAGGAAATCAATCAGGAAAAATTATGGGAGTTGGAGAAATTGCCAACACAAATGGAGCTCCTGTCAAAGATGTGTATCATGTAGAAGGACTTTGTCACAATCTTCTCAGTGTGAGTCAGAGTGCTGACAAAGATAACTGGATAATCTTTGACTCTCAGGAATGCTTCATCATCAGCAAAAAAGACCTCTCTATTGACAAAGAAAAATTAAACATTCAACTCAGAGCTCCAAGGGATGGTAATTGTTATACCATTGATTTAGAAAAGAATTTCTTAAACTCCTGCTTAATTAGTCAAGCTGATGAAACTCAATTGTGGCATAAACGATTGGCACATGTAAACATGCATCAACTTGACAAATTAATCAGAAATGATTTAGTTCAAGGGCTTCTAAAACATAAATTCAAAAATGATTTAGTTTGCGACTCCTGTCAGTTGGGAAAGCAAACCAAATCATCTTTCAAATCAAAAACTGAACTTTCTTCAAAGAGATCCCTTGAACTACTTCATAAGGATTTGATGGGTCCAGCTAGAGTAAAAAGCTTAGGTGGAAATTTATACACTCTAGTAATTGTTGATGATCATTCCAGATTTACTTGGACTATATTTTTGTCTTCCAAAAATGAAACCTTTGAATTATTCACTATATTTGCCAAAAAGGTCCAAAATGAGAAAGGTATGTCTATTGTTTCCATTAGAACAGATCATAGAGGAGAATTTGAGAATGGAATCTTTGCTACCTTCTGTGAAAGTGAAGGAATCAATCACAACTTCTTAGCACCAAGAACTCCTCAGCAAAATGGAGTGGTGGAGAGAAAGAATAGAGTATTGGCAGATATGGCACGAGCAATGATGACAGAAAAGGAAGCGTCACAAGTCTTCTGGGCATATTCTCTAAGTACAACATGTTACATCTCAAACATAGCATATATAAGACCTTTTTTGGGAAAGACACCATATGAGCTATTCAAGGGAAGAAAACCGAATTTGTCTCATCTTCATATCTTTGGCAGCAAGTGCTTCATTCACAATAATGGTAAGGATAACCTTGGTAAGTTTGATCCTAAGTCTGATGAAGGTTTATTCCTTGGTTATTCAAATAGAAGTAAAGCATATAGAGTTTTCAATAAACGTACTTGTGTGGTAGAGGAATCAGTGCATGTAGTTTTTGTTGAAACTAATCCCCAAC
>JANTPZ010148280.1:0-11161 GCA_025593235.1 Vachellia pachyceras | reverse complement strand
ACACGAGGTGTTGTCAATACAGCACATGGTGTTGTCAGGGGTTGTCAAGTGACAACCCCATGCGCTACATTGACAACACCTCGTGTTGTCAATGGGACCATTTTTTAAATATTTTAAACTTTGGGACCATTTGATAAATATCTTCATTATATGGGACCAAATAGTAAATCTCCCTTTTATTTTGTTTTCCTATTATCCATGCTTATTTGAATCCTTAATAAAAGCTAAATTCATTTGATTGACTACTTACATTTTCGATGGCATAATATGCCTTGCCTAGCATAATTTGCCATAAATCCAAAATTCTCTTTTGTATTACCAAGCCATTTTCTATAGGTAGAATATTATGATATCAGCTGCCCCATGAGAATCAGGCCATTTTCTATCTAATATAATGCATCTCCAAAGAAGTTGCCTCAAAATGTTTTTAGTGCATGAATACCATATTATCACTTTCTTATAAACAAAATAAAATGTAATTAAACAAGCTCCAAAGCAAAATTTTACACGCCCAGGTATAAACTAGAAATGTAAATGATATAATGAAACATCATACACATTGGCATCCCCACAATTATTACATGCTATTTCCCTCTTATTTCCTTATACTTGTAATTGACTGTTGCCATTGTAAGGATTTCAACAAGGAAATTGCTATCAAAACTCAATATAAGGCTATGTTTCTTATCTGTAGAATCATCCAAGATGTCGAGCTCCTCTGTCAACAATGCTCTATGATCATTTTCTGCTGGATTTGAGAATTAGCGAAAATTGAGTGGACACCGGTGCGTTCTTAAGAGGGGCATGGATGAGAATATAATAAAATTGGTGTGGATAAATTGGTCAAAAATTTTGGCTTCCCTCCAAAAAAACCCCAATTTGGAGGGAACCAAAATAAGGGGAGGGGAGGGAATTAGGAGGAAAATTTTGGATTCCCTCCCCTCCAAAATTTTAAACTAAACAAGAGGATGGTTTCATTTTCCATCCCTTTTCCCCCAACCAAACAGGCCCTTACCTCCTTTAATTAACCCCCCTCCCCCCGCCCCTCCATTGAATCAAACATAGCCCTATGTAATTCTGTATAATCAAAAGAGCCAAACTGGATGTTGATTTCCCTCCAACCAACCAGATCCTTTGCAAATGCGAACTAGGGTTTGTGCAGTTGACCGTTGTGCTGCTGTGGATGTTACATGGGAAACGACGACGTTTAAGTATAGAAGCACAGCGGAGAAAGTTAGCAGCAAAGAGAAGCCAATCCCAATTTTAGTGTCCACCATCCACACCACTACTAAATCGCATCGTTCGATGTTGCTTTCCTGGGGATGCCCACCACCTCAATGCAGATGTTCAGCGTCCGGGTGAGATAGTTTAGCCTGCGACTGAGTGGGTTGCCGTTGATGAGGTAATCGTCGCTGGCGCCGACGGAGGTGAGAGAAAATCGGTGGCTGTGGCCTATATTTTGTTGATATCGACTGAAGAAAGCTAAGGGTGTGGAAGTTCGGTGCAACAACGTTGCCGTCTTCTGAAATTTGACGGATAAGAGTAAGTCGGCGCCGGAAATTACGGCGGTATGATAGAAAACTTGTTGGGTTAGAGTGCCTTGGTGGGAGAGAATTTTTGCCTTCTAGGTTCGGATTCCATCCACCAAAATCTCTATTTGCATTCAGCCTCTCAATGATGCGATTATAGTTTTCTTTTGCTATTATATTTTTGTGCAAATATTTCTATTTATGAATATATCGAGAATATTGATGTTCTCTTCATCAATCCATGCAATTATTTTATTGTTCAACTTATGCTTATTAAGTTTCATTATGTTCCACTTCTTATTGGGCAAATCCAGAGCAAATGCCTCTTCGTGAATCTTTGTACTGCTTCTTCATGGGTGTTCATTAAATTTATCTCCCTTTTTTGCTAGCTGGAAAAATCTCTGCTCCATTTGAAGGAATCGTTTCCCCCCAGCTTCGGCACTGTTTTCTCCTTTTGTGCAATCAAACAAGGCTAGTTTCAATTCCCAGTGCTAGAATTTCGCCCAACCAAACGGGTGCTTAGATTCTTTAAATTTCCTCTTTACATATTGTGATCCATTTGTCTCCATAGGAGACATTTCTGTTTATCAGGTGATTTTTGGATCTAGACTCTAGTAGACTTGATTGCTTATTGTTGGTGGATTGCTCAGATTTGTGAGGGATCTCCAAGGTGTAGCATCAATGGATTCACAGGGCCAAACAACTTCATTGCAGCGACTCCAGAATGTGGAGAAGGTTATATTTGAAACCTTTTAGAACGTTGAAGGAATGACAAAATCCTCAAAGTTTGCCGTGAACATATTATTAATATATATAATTTTGTGGTAATATGTAGAGAATTGTCAAGGTTTTGGAGTTAGCTGGAGGAGTCATGGATGAGCTTGCAAGCTCTACAGGTCCTAGGAAAGATATGGTCCAAAATCACTGCTTGGAATTCATGCAATTAATCAAGGTACTTCTCTTCTCTTTTGGAAAACCAATTCTTTTTTATTTGTTGACAGTAAAAGACTTAGGTGCATTTTTTTCTTTTTAGTTCCTTGTAATCAAGTTATTCAACAACAAAATGGAAAGTATTGGGCAAAAGAAAAGATAAGTGGAGATTTTATTTTACAAATTAGCATTGAATAATTGGGTCATTTAAAGTTTTACCACATGTTAAGATTTAATAAAGATGTGTTCATTCCTGCCTCCTTCCTTCATAAAACGCTGAACATTCATATACAGTGAAACAGCAGAATTATCCATTAAAATCCTCTCATGTCCAGAATTCACAAAATATGAAAATGAACGATGATGATGGCATATAGCATCAGAAATGGTAGTCGTTAAGAAGTGTTCTAGGAAGCTAGCGTCCATTTTTATGGGCTAATTGTTGAATTATTGAATCTTCGACTTTCCTCTTTATGACGTCATTACCATAAGATCTGGCCATTGCTTTCAGCGCCTAACTTAAGTAATAGCAGCTCACGAAAATTGGTTGTTACACATTTACTCAGTATTTTATATTCATTATTTGCTCCGTCACTATGAGCAACCAACGACCTCAGATTCCCAGCAAAGCTGCCTTTAGCTAATCGAGTTAAAATAGTGGAAAAGAAGATTAAAATAAATGAACCATCATCTGGTTGTGGCTCATTATAATCAATCGAAATGAAGCTTCGTTTCCATTTGTTTAGCTGAAGGATTCAACATGCAGTTTTTTTAAAAGTTTTTTCCTTCGAAAAATCTTTTAGGACATCCAGGTGGCATTGCGTGATGAAATCAAAAGTGCTTGCGAGTATCGTCCATTTGAGAAGTGCGATTATGGTTCAAGAATAGCAAATGAGATATGTTTCAAGAAACTGGAATATGTGATTTCGCAGTTGGATGGAATGAAAGAGACAATTGATGAGTATGACGCGGCAATCTGAGATCTATCTACATTGATGCTTTAGTTCCTTAGAGAACCCCAGGTTTTGAATTCATTGATCTGGGATCTCAGTATCTAGTTATTTTAGTAGCCTCATGTCCAAATGTTCTGTCATCTATCTGATTGCACAATTCTCGTTTATTGGTATAGCTTTATAGCATGAGACGCCTTGTGGTGTCATGTTTGGATGGGTGTCGCTTAGCTTTGTAGATGGGAAATTTATGAAAGGTGAACAGATTGAGGCTATTGAGGTTTTAGTTATGGATAGTGTATTACCGCATTCTGAGGGTTCATTTAATGTTAATTTGTAGATTGTATATATTATAGAATGTGAAACTTATCTTCATAGATGCATAGTGTATTACTGCATTCTGAGGGTTCATTTAATGTTCATTCGTAGATTGTATATATTATAGAATGTGAAACTTATCTTCATAGATGCATATGATTAGTTGTCAGTTTTGTTAAAACTCATCCCAGAGCCAGAAAGACAGAGAGAAAAGGAAAGGCGAAGAAAAAGCCTTATAAGTTGCATTTACATAATACAGTTGGAAGAAACATTGAAACATGTACAAGCTAGTAGGCCAGATATACAGATTGAAGTGATATACATGTATGTGTATATTATATATAATCGCTTACAGATGGAAGCAGATAAATTAGGCAAGTACAGGTATAGAGGAACTCATGGACACACAACCTTTTAAGCGTCGGATAATGACATTTTTACTGACGAAAGCTGAATAGTGAGTGAGAGGTAGGCCTTCCTTGGCACATTCATCATACTTCTCCAAAACAGACACAATCTCAGTGAAATCTGGCCGCTTCGATGGATTTACCGCCCAGCAACGCTTTACCAGATTTGCAAGCGCCGGCTGACAACTGTCCGGCAATGGTGGTCTTTGGTTCTGCTCAAAATAATTCAATCCCATACATCAGTTAACCATATATCGTTATCATTATCTGTAGCTTTTCGTTCATGTAAGTAATCATGTTTAGTGTTCCCACTCTTAGAACGATTAGCTTCTGGCTCACAAAAATTAGCCCTATTTCTGATGCCAGGTTCAGCAGTTGAGATAGAGATCTAGAGAAATGTCTACCTTACAAGCCTAAACTATTCCTTTGTTTCCATACGGTGAATTTTTCTACCTTTTTAATATAAAACGTGTGGCTGTATATCACATGAGGAATTCAAGATAATCAACTAGTCATTTTTGCACTAACGAGGTTTGGAGTCATTTTTGTACCAAAAAGGTTTGGATTTATTGGAAATGATTAATTTCTTATAATGGGGTAAATCAGGTTTCAAATTTCTGAAGAAAGAGATAATCGCATTTAATGATTAACAGCGTTTTTAACATGAATTTTTGGGACAGAAGGATACATGTTTAGAAAAAAGAAAAACAAAACTTGTCATTTTTAGATAACCTAATTTATTCTACCTTATTTAGTTCTAAATTAAAATCAAGATATCAAATGATTAATCCAGACTATTGTGAAGGAATTTTTCGTGTTGCGACAATGTTCGCCATTTCTTCATATTTTAAGCTGTTTATTGACAAACAGTTTATATAAATTGTAGCAACTCAACCCCTGTAATCTTGGTATAACAAAAGGAGAAAAATAAAAAAATAATAAAAAAGGTCTTTGCAGCAATATCTCCCAACATTTTTCTTTTCATTTTGTTTTCAATGAAAGGCTATGACAAATACCATGCAAAGAAAGGGTAGAGAAACATGCGTTACGCACCCTGTCCAATTCAACTAACCCTCTACAATTTATAGGAGAATCAATAAATAGAATAACATACATAACTACCCATATGACTGCAAATGTATTTTTGCATTAACTACTTAGAAATAGGCTAAAATATACAAAACGACGTTTAACATTGACACTTGTGTAACTTCTAGTTGACGATTCACACAACTTTGACAATAATAAATTTGTTACAAAATTATAAAAGAAGCCTCTTTACATGGTTTTATACCTCTTAACAAGCAACAAGCGAAGAGGACACAAATAAGCCTCAATCCACTTCCCCTAATCTTAAAATCAATCAATACAAATAAAGAGTCCAAATATATATTTTCGTATGCTTCATTAGGTTTTTAAACAGATCTTTCCATAGAAGAATCAATTTGCAAATTTTACAAGTCTAAGGGGTCAATAGTCAGTTTTAAAATTAAGGAAGACATTATTTTGGAAACCAGTCACTTGTATGTATTACATCCAAGATAAATTAAAGAGTTAAGGTGCAAATTTCTTCAATGAATCTTCACTTATAAGTAACATTGTTCTAAAAGTTTTTTTTGGGTTCAATATTGCCCTAAAGTGTTAAAATTGAATAATGTTCCCCTTACTATTAAAAATATTAACGGTCAATATTAATTTTTTTAATGAATGTCAGTTTTCTAACAGAATAAGACAATATTACTATATTTTAAAATTTCTAAGGTGACATTGGATCAAAAAGAACTTTGAAAGCAACATTGCTCATAAGCGATAACTTTGATAGCAAATTTGCACCAGAATCCTAAAATAAAATACGAGAGAGACTTATCTATTAGATATAGGTTTCATATATAGTAAGTGACTGATAAGTCAAATGAGAATTATCTCCAATTAACTTGTTTATACAGCTATATGCTTAGTTGTGTCTTGGGATTAAAGTCACATCGTAATCATATGTACACTAACTAAAATTCAATCCTGAGCTACTGCAGGTGAAAGTGAAACAGTTAAGAAGAACAAAAGACCATGTAAATTATCCTAATTTACCAGTGCAATAAGCCATGGAAGTTCATAAAATGACAATGCTTTTGACTATTCATGGAATTATACAGTCCTTGACAATGTAGAAACACAAATCACCACATATGTTGCCTCACACAAACGGATAACTCAACTGTTTTACCATTAAGCATATTTCTATTTCTTTGTTGTTATCCCACTTGTTTAGTTATTACAAGGCAATGGAGTGACTTATAGCAATTGATTTTAACTGTATAGCTTGTGAACTTGTCATAATTTAATGGGGTAAAGTGTGTACTATTTAGAGTTTATAAACTAAAATTGTTATTAGGTTGTAGTTCAAAAAAGTTATGTTTAGTTTACTCATAAGAAGAAAGAAACTTTAGTAAAGTGATCTGACCTTCTCAGACACAGCGAATGCAGCTTGCACAGGGGTCATTCCTTGGAAAGGAAGTAATACAGTCATGAGCTCCCAAAGCACAATGCCGAAACTATAAACATCCACTTTCCGAGTATAGGGTTTTCCCTTGATCATCTCCGGGGCCATCCAACGATACGTCCCCGTGTTTCCTTTGTTTTCCTGGCACTGCGTTTCGAGGCACGATGTGCCAAAATCCGCCACCTTAACCCTCATCTCATCATCGAGAAGCAAGTTATTTGACTTGAGGTCTCTGTGAATCACACCTTGTGAGTGAAGGTACTCCATGCCCCTAGATATGTCAAGAGCTAATCTTAATATGGTTTCCGTTGAAAGAGAGTGTGGCTCTTTTTTGTTCAGGTACATCCTCAGATTTCCTTGTGACATGTATTCTGTTATGATACAGTACACTGGTGGTTTCTTACAAGCTGCAATGAACTGTAAAATTGAAGAGTAGTTTAAGGATCACGTCTTATTCATCCATCTACAGAAAAGAATTGCATCAGATAAAAACAACCTACAGCAAAAAGAATGAGGGGTTAGTTGACAACGTATAGTGAGGGATTTGGAGGGAAGGAGATGAGAAAATTTTATCAGGTGGATTTAAAAAAAAAATTAGAGAAGTAGGGTTAATTTTTTTAATCAATTTGCTTACTCTTTTATCTTACATATTCTATTAATTAAAATTTTATAACCACAATTTTCTTTTAAATCCAATTAAACAATTTCCCCTCCCCTCTCTGTACCCTTCCAAATCCCTCGTACTAAACAGAATGGCTTAATGATTCCATAACACCTCATGAATAGGAGAGGTTGTGAGTTTGAACTCTCAAACTCATGTAGGGTTGTTAAATTTACATGAGTTCTCTTTACTGTGAGAAAGGCAGGGTGTACATAAGTTTTATTTTTTTAAAAAAAAAAGTTAAGTACCAAATTAAATCCCTAACTCTTTTAGTACTTATCTAATTATTAATATAAGACTCATTTTGTAGTTAATGGGTCTTGTATTAAAGACAAGAGAAGTAACGATTTTTTTTATAAAACAAAATGGATCTTTTAGTACCTGAAACTGAAATGTAATAAACAGAGAGTAAATTCAGTAAATGACATCCAAGTAATTGTATTGAAAATAAAGGGAAAAATTTAGATTATATTTCAGAAGTTGTTCTCTGTATCTCTTAGAATTCTGTTAGGCAAGCAAAAGGCAAGAATCTTGCAATTCTAACAGCCCACTGTGTTATGATTGAAGGTTAATTCTATAGAATCAACACAATCTTGCAATTCTAACAGCCCACTGTGTTATGATTGGAGGTTAATTCTATAGAATCGATACCATATCAATTTGTGCTTTCTAGCATGTTTTTAGAATTTTGATGCTTAAAAAAAAAAAAATCACACTTACAAATTTTACCAAACTAAGTTCCCTGAGGAGAAGAAAATAAGAAGGCTTCTCATAACTAGTTTCTAATTAGAAGTGAAACACTTTACCTGCACTATATTGGGATGAAAGAGACGTGAAAATGAAGCAACTTCAGATTTAAATTGCTGCTCCAGCAAAGTTCTTTTCTCTTCGTTCTGAGTCGGAATTCTAACCATTTTCACGGCCACGGCTCTCTGCTTGTAAATTCCGCGATAAATCCGACTGTGAGCGCCGGAAGCGAACCGGTTTCCGATGAAAAGCTGAGAAAGATCGGCGGTCCATTCTTCCCGATCCTCCTCCAAAGCCTCCCACGTATCCAAATTCTCAGACTCCAATATCATGGACCATGATTCCAAGCTATCAAATCTCTTCCTTCGCAAATCGTCCCCATTGCAATTCAACTGCCTCTTCGACGACGGCGAGGACAAAGAAGAAGCTACCGCCACCGGTAATAACGTTTTCCTCTTCCACTTTGGTAGTCGAAGTGGATGGAAACACGACGCCGCCATCAAATTCACTATCAAAACATACCTTCGTTCAAGGGGATCTGAATTCGAATTTGAACTTTCCTTCGGATCTTAGGAAGTGATATGAAACAAGGGTTTTCTTTCATCAAACTAATCAAAACTGGTCTGTTCAAAGAGTTGAAAAATATCCAGAAACACAGAGCGAGACACCAGTATTACAGTAGATCGCACGAATCAGAGAGGAACCAAGTGCAGGCGAATTAAATTTAAAGGATAAGAAGATGGAGGTTTAAGAGGCATTGGTCATAGGATAAATGAGGAAGGTTAGATGGATTAGGACCATAAAGATGAAATGAAAGGACCAAGAAAGAAGAAGGAGAAGTAGTTTCAGGTTCAGGGGAGTCTCGTGAGTCATAGGCTCAAAAAGTGGAGGAAGGGATATGCATGTATGTGTGTGAATGGCTTACAGGCGGTCTGTTTTTTTTTTTTTTAAAGATACGATTCAGTACCATTTTTCCCGACGTATATAATACATTCAAAAAGAGAGATGAACCGTTGGCCGAAATTAACGGGATTTAATTCTTATGCATATATTCAAAATTCTGAATACAAAAGAAGGAAAATATTATTTTCAAAATTAAATAAAAGAGATAAAAACCAAATAGAAGATCTTTAAATATTTAGCATGATCACTTACGGAATAAAAGACAAAACAAGTAAATTATTTTAATGATGATTGTGTTAATTCAAATTAATTATATTGAAATAACTTCACATAAATTTTAATTCCTTCCAATACTCTTGTTAAATATTACATGTAAAAAGGGGATTATTTAATACTCTTTAAAATTATCGTAGACTTCATAAAAAGGAACAAAAACATATTCTAAAACATGCTCAATTTTCTTTTCAGACTTAACATGAAAGAGATTAAACCAACCACAAGGTCCTTAAATATTGAGCAAGAAACTATGTCGTTAAGTTAGCAAGAAGACCTGCAAAATAAACAACACATCTCGCAGACTACAATGAAGGAAAAAGTATGTTTTTCATTGAAAATTTTCTCATAAACATATCTAATTCCATGTTTGAATTATTTTTCTTATATAGAAGTATTCTTCTATTGTAAATAATTTTATTAAAAAAAATCCATTGGATGTTAAGTGGAACCAACACAAGGTTTAATTTGAGCTTAATAATACTAAGATTTTTTTTTTGTATTAGAGCACATGTATCCTCCAATTCAAAGCAACCATGTTCGAAATACTGTTGGATACTAAATGTAAGCAACTCTCCTTCTAGGGATTTAAACCTTGATTCACTACTTTGTGATGGAATAACTCATTCTAGTAGATATTGTACATGTTTGGGAATTCCTAATTCCCAACAGGACACGTAAGTCAAGATAAAACCATCTTGAAATCCGTCAAATCATCTTAAAATCTACAAAAATTATTTTGAAATTCTAAATTCTTCTTAGATTCCGTAAATTCTTCTCGGAATCTATAAACTCATTTCTCCCAACGGATTCCCAAACATATCTGTTGGCAATAATATTTGAATTTAGAGCTTGTTTTGCACCACAGTGAAGAATAACTTTTTACAGAATTTGAAGCAATCCCTAAGTTTTAGATAATAGGCTTTATGGATTCGGAGGTAAAACTTAAGTTTTAAAGAAACGATTGTGTTTGGGAAATTATGGTAATAATAACTTTTACGGATTCTAAAGCAACAAGTAAGTAAGAAAGAGGAAATAGAAAGAAAATATTGGAAAGAGAAAATTCATTAGAAAAGAGAGTGTGCTTTGACAAGAAAATAGTTTTTCAAAACTTAAATTTCAAACCGAGATTTTGCCTCCAAAATAGTTTTTCCCAAAAAAAAATAAGTACATAGATAAAATTTAGGTTTTCCATCCTGATAGCAAAGGAGCCTTCAGTGAAAGAAGTGGGCACAGTTGTTAAACTGTTTGGCGATTCGCATTCTTCGGAACACATGCTTTGAGACATATCCGTTCCCTTCCTCTTTTTGACTATAAGGCTCCAACGTTGGGACCCAGATAAGGTCATGCAATATGAGTCATGGAATACAAGTGTGGTGGCCCTCCCAGACCCAAAATGGCAACCACAAAGCAAAATTATCTTGCCAACACATTATTATCTCCAATATAATCCTCTCTCTTATCTTTATCTTTGATATAAAGAGTTGCATAAAGCCAGTTATTTATAAAAAAAAATAGTTAAGGTCCGATTTTGTTTCAGAAATTATCCCGCAGAAGCTATGTTCCTCGTAAGCTTTTCTAAGCTCAATGTTAAGTTTTCAAATTGTAGGAATTTTACCATGTCTGTTATTTAGGTTAAGTTTGGCCGTTAGTTGTTTAAATATGTTGAGCTAGCAGAGTAAACAATAGTGAAGAAAAAGAAGTTGTAAATTATTGAGAAAGAACCCATTTTGCTGGAGAGTAATGAATAAGATTAGATTATTAGATGCATGAAACACTGAAAAGATGGCTGAGAAGAAGGCCGCTGGAAATCCTGCACGGTCATATCCCAGTAAGTCGAGATAGGTGAGTACCTCATTGATTTTCTCTTCATCACACAAGATGCTTCTACCTTTTTTTCTTGTTTTTGAATCCTTTTAGACACAATGCATTTTTTTTAAAAAAAA
>JANTPZ010148278.1:0-36665 GCA_025593235.1 Vachellia pachyceras | reverse complement strand
GGGACAAAGCGACTCTTTTCAACTGCTGCTAACCCAAACGAAAAGGTTGGCCTTCACTTGGGGGTTTTTTTTAAGCTTTAATTTTAACTTGGCTTTTGAGCTTCTATTCTAAATGTCATGGGAAACATAGTCTAAAATTGCGTTGAAACTAATGGTTATACGTAGAAAAACTAACTAATCCTCTCTCCAGCGTGAGTAAATTACAAGTAGAGGAAGAAAAATGAACAGAAGCACATATATCTTATCCTGTTTGACAAAAAAGAAGCTAAGAGAAAAATTCAAATTTGTTGCTCCCACAACATTTTATTCTCTTAAACATGAAAGACAAAACATATTCAAATTAAACTCAAAACAACCTTTACACATCTCTGTCATCTTCTTCTGAATTCCATAACCATCTTCTTTTACGTATTGGTATACAATATGTACAAAACAAACATCAGAATCAGAAGGAGGAGAAAGAGGAGAAATTAAGGGAAGTGGAGTGCCTGATACACACACACATATTTATGTATATTAGCTAGAGTGAAGATTGGTGGGGATGATTTTGATGACAAGTCCAGGAAAGACATCATCAGGATCATGGATATGAGGGTTTCGCTCGACGATGAACGGGTCGCCGCACTTGTTGCTGATGGAGTGAAGAGTCTCACCTTCTCCGACGACATATATCTCATCGCACGGCCGTTCAAGCAGCTTCTTCCCTCTAACATCGCCGCCGCCGCCGCCACAGCTCTCTCTGATACACCCCAATAATACCAAACCCAGAAGTACTACGCTACAGAACGATAACCTGAAATCGCCTTTTGTACTACTACTCCTGCTAGTCTTCATCATGGCTCTCGATCGTCGTCGTCGCAACTCGCAGCTCGAGTTAACCTCAAGACAGACTCGTTGATTACCTGTATGGAGGAACCGGTTGGTTGAAGCGTGTATATATATTATTGGGGGTGGGGGGGGGGGCGGAAGTAGTCAAATTGGCGTTTGGGTTAGGGTAGAAGAAGGGCGGCGTTGACTCAGACTTTGATTCTGATTGGGGTTAATTAATTAGTCGCTCTAATTAATGGGATTGAAAATGATGAGCAGATCGAAATTTTTCATGCTTGGCCGAATTCTTTTTTACTAAGGAACTCAGCGAAAACAGTAAAGCGAACTAATTATACGCATCTCCGTTTTTAAATACCTTTAGATTAGAATTTTTTTAGATTTAATAATTTATAAAAACTATATTATTTTAATATTTTATAGATTAAAAAATTTCTGCTTCTTTTACATTATATTATATCAACTACGTTGATAAAAAAGGGGGCATAAAAATATGATAAATTTTGTACGTTTTCCATTAAGTGTATACTTTTTCCATTATGAAATATAAGTAATAAATTAGGAAAATAATTTGTTACTTAAATATAAGTTAAAGTATTTATATTTGATCCTTTCCATTTACAATAAATTTTAGTTTTGTTCTTTATGTTTAACAACGCATTTTTAGTCCTCTATTTTTAAAGTGGTAATTTCATAAAATCAAAAATGCTGATTTAGAAATTTTAAGTGATAATTCTCTTATAAAATGCTGACAAATCATAGTTACATTTTAAAGTATAAAAATGATAATTATTATAAAAAATATAAAAATGATAATATCTAAAAATTAAAATTTAAACATATTTTATCAGTATTTAATTATAAAATTACTATTTGAATCTGTTGACTAAGCATTTTCTGTTAGATAAAATTAAAGAAGTTAAATATAAACGACTAAAAATCTTTTAAACTTAAGAGATTAAATCTAAATTTAAAGAACTAAAAATGTACTTTAACTCTTAAATATAAGAAATATTGTAAACAACGCATACTATATTTTTCTCCTGACCTAATATATTCTAAAATATAATGAGCGTGATTTTGTAACTAGTAAGCTATGAAATCATGCCCTTATATATGATATATATATATATATATGCGCCTTTGTAGCGTACTCAAGGTAAAAGTAACTTCTATCACATACTTTTCATAAACTGTATACCTTTTATGTGGAATAATGTTGAAACTACTTTTTTAAATATTTACGATATATAAAATAAGTATATGATATAAGTTTTATTTTGATTTATGTGAACTTGATTTTGTAATTTTATGATAAATGTTTATGCAAATATCGGTAAAGTATCAAATAGATAAAAATGGATTGGATCATCAACAGTGCAAGAAAATATATATATAAGCTACTAGGTTTAAAACAAAATGAACGGATGAGCTTTTATTGGTGAGATCATCAATAATACAGCGTGATTGATTCACAAAAAATAACATAGCAATAGAGTGTAACAGTGAGAGAGTTCTGAGTGCTCCAATGTCTCGTCAATGCCTACAATGGAACAGAGCAAAAATAGATAGTAGGTCTGCAATTTTCGTCGACCTTCCACCCTGTCAACGATCTCCGAATATTTAGGGTTAGTGGTAACTAGATCTTCAAATCTAACTGTCTAGCCAGAATTGTAGAGATGCGGGAGACAGGTATAACCTCTTGAAATAACTACATGTATCTTCTCTATCTTAGCATATTGGACTGTTGGTTGATCATGTCTCTGTGTGGACTTGCAAGTTGGGCCTAAGATTGATCTAGCTCAAGTCATTTTTTTTTGACATACAATTAACATTCCCAAATTCAATTTGATAATTAGATACTTTACTAGTTTTTTTTTCTTTTGATTGATTAATTTAATAGTTTTCTATTTTTCCTTTTACATGTATTAAACATTCAAGTAATTAATTTATTAAAAATTAACGTAGTGCTAAAATTTGTCAAGCATATACTTAAAATTTTTTATGTATTTAATATCATTTTTTTGTTAACAACTATACATAAAGACATCAAATCAGAGATTCATTGTCAACAAGAGGGATCATAATAACAGAGTTTCTACTCATTTTCATGAACAGATGGATTTTAAAACTCAAGCATTGAATATAGCTCTCTCAAGTCCCACCCACTGAAGGTGGATGTTTGACACGTGGCATTCGCATTCAGTATGTGGTGAATGATCCAAATCCTGAAGTTACACTTAATTAAAAAGAGAATCATGTTAGTGTGTTTTCATCTCAATAATTAATCGTAGTGTGGGCGTTGTAGGTTGGTGCAATTAGGGGTCTGCGTGAACCATATTAGACCAGGTTGATACTTAAGCATATGTTTGGTTTATAGACCTTATGTATACAAGTTAATCCGATGTTTGATTGAATCCAACTCCAGCCCAGGGTCAAGCAGGACTAAAATAGGTCTAAATGGATTGTCTAAACCAATCAAAGCAGTTCAGGAACTACCAAGGAAGTTAGTCTAAGTGATAAGCGGTTTGAATCCGTTTAAATGAAGTCTTGAGTTCGACCTTCAACCTATGCAGAAATACTTGTTTAGAGACTCACACACCACAATCATGTGTGTGACATGGGTTAGATTCAGATGTAGTAAGAGCAAAGCTCAAGTAAATTAGATGGACAACAAAAAAAACAATTCAGGGACCTCAATGTAATTTTCTGCTTTTCAAACGAACTGATCTGGATACTTGGTCTTAAATCCGATCCAAATAGGCCATTCAGTCCGATTGAATCCAATCTGATTTCATTATATTGCTTATTTGGATTGAATTGGACTTTATCACTTCATGTTGGACTAGATTGAACGACTGAATTTTTGCACATTCCTAATTAATTCGGGAACAAGCAAATCATAATATTTTTCTCTTTATTTCCGATTAGCCTTTTGATCTCTTGTTCTTGTAATGGATTTCTTAATGGATATATCATAATTTTTCTTATCATCGTAGCTTTTTTCTCGGTATTTTTTTATTAATTTTGTGTTTTCTCTTGTATGAATCAATGGAAGGCGTATGTAATAATAGACTATATTAGAGTATAAATACCAGTTTCTTAAAGAAAAAAATAATCATATTGTTTAATGTTTAATATTATTTCTATTTGTTTAGATTTTCTTGTTTGGGAAAAAAAGCAGAGAGGTGGGTAAATATAATATGAAAATTCATAGTCCAACGCGGCAGCATGAAAAGCATATTTATAGGAGGCTTATGTTAAAAAATAACGTATCGGAGAAACTTGGTGTCATTGACCTACAAAGCCTCCATAGCTTAACCTATGAATACCAAAATTTGACTTGTAAATATAAATGATTAAGTTTAACTTATAAACATAAAGTTTAACACTTATAAATAATTTTTGAGAAATCTTTGTGTTTCATTTTTTATACGAGACATCGATAATTTTACCTTAAATAAATACAATAATGCAATTCAGACAAAAAAAAAAGAAACTGTCAGCTGCTATTAGTCGTTCGGGTGGGCTGAAGAGGCGGGGGCAGGTGAAAGAAGAGGCTGCCCCACACACACATCTATATAATATATATATATATATATATTCCAAACTATTAAATTATTGTTCAATATATTATTCACTAAGGCGTGAGTATTATTGTTGGCGCAAAATAAATTATGCATTTTTTTGTTTTTATAACTAATTTGATTTTTAAAATATGAATAAAAAAATCCAATAACAAAAGTTGATTTACTTTAAATTCAATTTAAAAATAACTTGAACAGAAATTAACGTAGATTATTTTTTTTATTTACCCGCGTTTTCTCAAACCTTTTAGATAATTTAAACATACACAATTCTAATTGAAACACTTTCTGACATTAAATGTAGACATATTTTTTAATACTATTTTTAAATATTAATTCATTACAGAGTGATTAACGTCTTCAGTTAGACTCAACACATGTTAGTTATAGCTTTCGATTTTACCAAGCAAATATTGTTTTGATGGCTACGTATGTTTTCATACAAGGCATAGACTACTTCATTATATAACTTAGGCCTTGTTCGCGGTAGCATTGTAAAAGTATGCTCATGGAAATTGAAATATACTTCATCTTACATACTCATCTCATAGATCGTTAATCACACTTAAAAAGTAACTCCAAAAACGCATAGTATTAATATATATCTAATTTAGTTGGTTCAATATAGTAAATGAGTGGGTGTAAAAAATCACATAGTACTAATATATATCTAATTTTCTGAAAGTCAAGGGGCGCGGCTGAACCCCTGACTTTACACCTTGGTCCGCCCATGCTCATGAAAGTGATGGAGAAGATGATTAAAAGACATCATCAACCAAAACAAGAAGAACAAATATCAGACATGGGCAAACTGACCTTTTGGATTTTTTCATTTGTGATTGAAAATCAGTTCCCACAATTTTTTGTGTGAATAAATCTTCCCATTTGTAAAGGAAAATTATGTTCAAGATGACGTTTGTCCGTCTCCAGATTCATCTTTTCTTTCTTCCCATTAGAGAAACTAGTTTTTCTTGGAGTATTACACGGGGAAGGACATAACAGGATGCTATCACTGGCCAAACCATTTGTCCACAAAACCTCACGATGATGATGGAGAAGATGGCTCAAAGACATCTTCAACCAAAACAAGATAATCCAAATATCAGGCATGGAATTTTTTTTTTTTGAATTTTACCACATATGATTGAAAATCAATTCCTACTATTTTTTTTTTGTGGGAATCAATCTTCCATCTTTAAGGAAAATTACCCTATACAGGAAAACCACTTCATATTTCTTTTACCAACCAAATGTTCACTGCAATAGAAAATCCATATTTTCCATTTCCATTACGAGATTTTCAACAGACTAAATGGGACTTGAAGTGGGAAGAAAGAAAATCTGGCAATAAAACAAGAGGGGCATGTGAATGCGATTTTTTGTGGGGGAATACAATTTTAGTTTTTTGTTACTAATGATCATTGATTAAAGTAATTTAAATAAGCTTTAATAATAAATAATTTTTACACATTTTAATTAAGTAAAACTATTTTAATTATTATCGGTTTGATCCTAAATTGACCCGTCCTAACTGACTAACCCTTAAATCATTACCTTACCCAATTCATCATCGGATCCGATTTTTGGTACCTTACCGAAAATGTATTAATTTGACCTCGTAAGTAGGACCACAACCCACGGCATAGTGATGCCTTTAGAAATAGAAGCATGAATTTTTTATAGATAATTTCCCAATGGTTTTAGAGCAACTAGAAAGATAATTTTTAGTCTAAGAAAAATTCAAAGCTTATTTATAAAATTGTACTTCCACATAGACGTATTGTATTTGTTTTCCAACTTAAGCATATATATATATCATCCAATTGAAGATAATTTTATTTGCGATATTGGATTAATGAATCAATTCCACGCCATAAGAATATAAATTCAGATCCATGGATCAATGGCATTGGATCATTTTCAGATTAAATGGGCTGCATTATGCTTGTTACAAATAAATGGGCCATTAAGTGATCATTTATAATATTTATTTTTTCAGATTCAACCCCAAAACAAAAAACTGGTATATGATACCGTTGGATGGCAACCTAGCAAGTATTGGTTGGGATTTGAAGATGAGTTCAACAGGGTGTAGATTTTTAAAATGAATATTTTTGTTGTTGTTGAGGCTTGGAGAACTCTAAAAGCGATGAACATTAATTAGTTTTATGGTAGAAGTTAGTTCTTGATAACATAAAAAATTAAAGTTTGAATCTCAATTGGATAATCACTATTTAAATTTGTTAAGCCACCATTCTTCATGAAGTAAAACTAATGGTACGAATAATAAATGACTAAAAATGTATCTTTTAAAATTAAGGGAACAAACATAAAATTTAAAAAATAAAGTATAATTTAGTCTACTTTTAACACCCTTACCTTTGTGTTTAGAAAAAAAAAGCTTTAAATAGCCATCTTCCTAACCATTGTGATTGGCAAATACTTCTTGATTCTCTCAAAATCGGTCAAATTACACATAAGACCACATAATTAAAGAATCCAATATAATGGATAAACCTAGGATTTTGCAATCAAAAGATGAATTATATAAATACAAAATAATTAACTAATTTACCACTGATCCTGTGAAACTTTTAACTCATCTTTCAAAATCTATAACTATTATTTTTGCGTCTATAACTTATTTTTTTTTTCAATAATTTACAACTTAAGTACAAAACTATATTTTCTCCTGCTGGGAAAAAATCTTTTCTTCTGTTAGATACCAAAACAGTTTTGATTCTTAAGCCGTTTTGCAATTTGGAGGGATATGATTATGACTATATGATATGACTAATTTCCACGTGGCGGATATGAATCTGGAGATATACATCACGTTGAGATGAGACTGAGATGAGATGGATGAGACAGGACAATCGATCATCAGCCTTCAGCCTTTCTAGCCTCACTCTCTCTCTGTTTCATTCTGCTTCTTCTGACAAGCTCATCATTGTCATCTTCGTCCTCTACCCCTTTCTGTGATTGATTCATTAATCCCAGATTCGGTTCTCTTTAGTCTCTATTAGATTTTCCCAGTTCACTCTCTCTTCCTCTAGTCTCCTTCAACTATCTGCAACTTGCTTTCCTGGTTCGTCCATTGGCTCCTTCTCAAACTCCTCTGTTTATTGTGTTTTTCTTTCTTTCCTTATAGGTGTTTTGTTTCCCCCTTTCCATACTGCTATTGCGGGGCTTTCCCTGTATATTCTCTTATTTGTAAGTTTGTACTATTTTTATCTGATATGCTTGCTTTCAACACGTCATTTTTTAACGACGGTTATTAGTTCTTTGCGGTGATGATATTTTTTAACAAGGAGTGTGAGGGATCCAAAATCTGACCCCGTTATGATGATTAGCTTCTTGTCCATTCTCTGTTTTTTTTTAAAAAAAATTATTTTCACCAGATATTTCGTGATAAACTTGAGGGAGGGAGGGAGGATACATTATTTTTGAGTAAAGTCATCTTGACGAATGTTTTCATTAGTCATGGGAACATTCTCTTCACATTTCTCCACCGTTTTCTGGTTCCTTAACGATTGCTTATTGATTCACTTTTTTGAGTTCTGATTTCATAAGCTGTTCACCTTTTAACGTTTCCTTTCCCTCTTTCATTTAATTCCTACCAAACACAAATTCACCTTCAACGAACATTTATCTAACTTGAATATTTTTGTTTTCTTCCTCTTTTTCCTCTTCTTTCCTGACACATTAATTCAACCAAACAGAGGGGAGCAGAGTTAGCTAGCTCAAATGGGTAAAGGTGGGATGTCACATGAAGGTTATGGAGAAGAGGAAAATATGGCTGCTTGGCTTCTTGGTATAAATAACCTCAAGATTCAACCTTTCAAGCTTCCTACTCTGGGTATCTAATTCTTTTTCACTCAAGTGACTCTAAATGTCATCTGAGAGTAAATTTCTTTTCTGTACAGCAATTTTTACTTAACAGTATGAACTCATCCTAATTTCATTGACTCACTTCTCATTTGTATGGAAGGACCCCATGATGTCAGAATTATAATGAAAGCTGTTGGTATCTGTGGCAGTGATGTTCACTACCTCAAGGTAAGCATATTTTATTTTTTCATCTGAACTATGTCAATTAAAAATATATATGAAATACCTATCCCCTTCATTTATCTTTAAGGATTTCTGATTTTGTTGAATTTGCAGACACTGCGATGTGCAGATTTGATAGTTAAAGAACCAATGGTGATTGGACATGAGTGTGCAGGGATCATAGAAGAAATTGGCAGTGAGGTAAAGCATTTGGTACCTGGTGACCGTGTGGCAATTGAACCTGGGATTAGTTGTTGGCGTTGTGATCTCTGTAAAGATGGTCGATATAATTGATGCCCTGAGATGAAGTTCTTTGCAACTCCACCGGTTCATGGTTCCCTTGCTAATCAGGTTTGAAGGAATTCACAGCTTCTCAAACTGTAGTTATTTTGATAATTTGCCTCATCATTTCTGATGAATGCAAAAAGTACGATATTTGGTTATGTTCTCTATGATGGTTGATCCTTCAATCTGTTGTGATCTGCTCCTATATCCTTGTTAGAAAGTAGTGCGTCACTTGATTCTTTGAGAGTTCTTTATAGTTGCAAATAGGTGAAGGAAGGTAGCTTTGAATTCAATCAAGGACCTTTAAACTGCAGGAAACTGTCCCATATCATCCAATATTGGCATTTCTTATACATGCTCTGAAGTGTAATGTTAATGTCTTGATGCCTGCTTCAAATCTCTAACGAAAAGAATTGCTCTGTTCAAATAATAGAATTGCAAGATACATTTTAACAATTTTGGTAGCTTTGATATTCACGAGTGTCGTTTGGTTTCCTGGTTTTGTACACCATAAATGCTTCTCCGATCAAATCACTTGCATGTGAAGATGCCAAAATGCCACAACATCGTGTGGGATGGGCGTAAAAATATTAATTTCCCAAGTTTGAGTTACTTGCATGTTTGTTAAGATTGAAGAGGAATAGCATTGCCATCACAATTTAGGGATACAAGAACCCAGTTGTGTCTTTAGAGATCACTGATCTTTAAATTCTGTCTCTTCCTGTGTTTAGTATCAATTGTGTTCATTTGGGGCCTCTTTGATTATGTTATTGTTGTTAGTTTTATCCAAGGTATGAAAACGTGTACATAACTCTTGGCTTATGTTAAAAGGAGTTAGATCAGTATGCCTATGAGGTTGAACCATCCTACAGTTCATAATTACATACTGCCTTTGGTCCTAAATATAAAATATCATTTATGGTGCAATTTTCACTACAAACGAGATCTTATATTTAGGGGAAGAGGGAGTATTGTATTGGATGATTAAATCAAATTGTAATTACGTTCTTAATAATTATTTTATTGAAAAAGTGAATATCATGCTATAAGTCCCTTTATTGATCCACTTATTACTAAGTGTCTGTGTGTACATCTACTCAAGTTAGAATCCATGTTTGTTCTTCATATTTCTCTACACAGGATGGCTGCATCCCTTTACGTGAACAGTTTGTGAACTTGAGTGTGGTGTTTGTGTGTGTGGTTCATTTGTGGTTAAATAGATTGAATCAAAACTCATGTTTGAGCTATACTGTTGTGTTTGACAGATAGTGCATCCTGCAGACCTATGTTTTAAACTACCTGACAATGTGAGCTTGGAGGAGGGGGCAATGTGCGAACCCCTGAGCGTCGGTGTTCATGCTTGTCGCCGAGCTAGTGTTGGACCAGAAACAAATGTGATGATCATGGGAGCAGGTCCCATTGGGCTTGTCACGTTTCTTTCGGCTCGAGCTTTCAGGGCACCTAGGATTATCATTGTGGATGTGGATGTCCATCGTTTATCGGTTGCCAAAACTCTCGGTGCAGATGAGACTATTAAAGTTTCAACAAGAATTGAGGTACATATCTGACCATCTAACATGTGGGCTCTATTACGTTATATTTTTACCTTGAACACCTAGAAATTTATACCATAGCCACTTGCTAATTCTGCATCTGCTATGCAAGTATCATTGTCTTCACTAGGTATCTGTTCCTTTCCCCATTTCCTATATATTCAAGTAATTCTTAGCTGTTAACATAGTGAAGATGATTCTTCTTCTCAGATGATATTGGCAAAGTTAATTATAGTAAGCTCCTCTACAGTATAATGCACTTTATCATCATATGTAATTGAACACCTATTAGACCAAATGTTATTTTGTTAATTTGCAGGATGTGAGTGAAGAAGTTGTTCAGATACATAAAGCTATGGGAGCTCGGGGTGGATATTACCTTTGATTGTGCAGGTTTCAACAAAACTATGACCACTGCACTGAGCGCTACTCTTGCAGGCGGCAAAGTGTGCCTTGTGGGAATGGGTCACAGTGAAATGACTGTTCCGCTCACACCTGCTGCTTCAAGGTAAGATTCTTGCTGGAAAATTTCTATTATATTGATGCTTACTTATGACATATGAATTACAGAGTAAGGATGATGATTAAAGAAAGTTAGCCTTTTAAACAAAATACTACTTATCAAACATGTTACTGTAGGTAAAGAAGCATATATGAACATTTAAATTTTGCTATGTAACCTTGTAGTTGAAAACATGCTACTATAATCAACATTGTCATATACAAGCTTCTTCTAGTTTAACAAGTTTGAGAACCAAGGACTCGAACATTTACTATGAGGACAAAGCAAGAATAAAACTAGTAATGCTTGATAAATAATTTTGCGATTGTAAGCTTTGGGTTGGAATACGGATATCATGCAATTCAAATGTGCCATTTGCTGTTAGGTCGATATAACATATCAACCAGGCACGTTGCATGAGTTATTATTATGTTCAAGCTTTTTGTGTGAACATAGTATTATTAGGCTTATGAGTGATTTGTATTTCGTATGGTTTCCAAATTACAGGGAAGTTGATGCGATTGGGATTTTCCGTTACAAGAACACTTGGCCCGTGTCTGGAGTTTCTGAGTGGGAAGATAGACGTGAAACCCCTTATCACTCACAGGTTTGGCTTCTCTCAGAAGGAAGTTGAAGAAGCCTTTGAAACCAGAGCTTGTGGTGGCAATGCTATTAAGGTCATGTTCAATCTGTAAACACTTAGATTTTGCAAAATCTGCCTATGTTCAATCTTCAAACTTGAAAGTTATGTTCAACCTGCAGATCGTATATACCGCATTATGTAATGATTGGGATTATGTAAAAAATGCCAGACAATCTGAACATAACTTTGTGCCGTGGATTTACTAACTTTTTTGGTTTTAATCATTTTAATTGATTGATCTTGTATTATACGAGCTAAGTATTTAAAAATACAAATAGGCAAGTGAACATGGCATTGATGTTCATGACCTCGTTAAAGCAAACGTGCAAGGTTTCAGAGAAAGAGAGGGAGGGTTACCTAAGCACTAATAGAATGCTAAAACAACTCGTTGGATCTTGGCATGAGTATGCGTGCATGAAACAAGTCTAGATGTGTTTTCGGGCAGCACAAGATGTTGAACAATTTACGAGCTAAGGAAGCATTGAGTCGGAGATGGTAGTTTGGAGCAATGAAAATAATGGGTCTATTTGAGAATACGGTGAAATAAATAACTTATTTACAATCTGACTTATGGAGAAATGAGATTGAAAATAAGTCAGATTGTAAAAGTGATTTATGTTTGAGAAAACGGTGGAAGAAGTGATTTATTTATAAAAGTGAATGCGTTTGGAAACACGGTGTGATAAGTAACTTTTTTCTAAAATTAAAATTAAAAAGTTCTCCCTCTTCAATCAAGTAGAATATGAATTAACAAAAAGAAGATGGAGGATAAAAAAATTCAGAAAATGACGCATGCTCGGTGGTGAGACGCCTTTTCATCGTTACAGTCCATCACTATTGACGGTGGTGACACTCCTCAGAGTTCTGATCTAGGCAAAAGATCCAAAAATCCACAACAAAATAAAATACTGCAAAAAAAAACAGGGGTTTTGATGCATGTCTATGGAAAGATGGCACCAGAAACAAGGGGAAGTCAAAAGAGAAAACAGTAGGAAAAGCTAAGATTTTGAGCTTGTCGCTAGAAGCTCCTTATGGAAACAAGCTCTGAATCGCAATAAGGAAAGTCAAACAGTGCAAAAATATGAACAGTATTTCTATAGGGCTTTTGCTACTGTTGACCGCATGGTTGTTGCTCAAAACGCTGCTCCAAACATGTCAATTAACTGATCCTCTTTATAGCAAAGAAGACACTTGGTAAACTATACCTACGATTACGGCTAGTTCCTTGGAGGCATTTAATTGAAACGGTGCTTGTCCTTTGAAGAAAATGAAAGAGGCCATGTCTCTAACAACTTATTTGAATTTGCTACCTCCATCAGAAAATTACAACCATTTAGTTTGAAAGGGGTCAGTCCCTCACATAACGTTGGAAACTAAAATTCAAATCCAAACTGGAAGATGTGGGCAACATTTAATGTTCGATAATGCCTCAAATATGACTGCCTTAAATAGAAAGATATATACCCGTGCTTTAGCAAAAATAGAGATGGCATGACTGAAGGTAACTACATCACCCCTCTTACACGATCAAGGACCATAAGTTTGTTGGTGGACGCATTGGATAATGAGATGGAAGCCACGGTTAAGAGCTCTAAAGCTTTGATATCATGTAAGGTTCTATAGAACATTAGATAATTACTAAAATTCAAATCCCAGTTGGAAGATGCATCCAACATTTAATGTTCGATAGTGTTCAGAATATGATTGTATTTAATAGGAAGATACACACCTATGATTTAGCAAAAATAGAGACGGCATAACTGAAGTTAACTAGATCACCTCACTTACATGATCAAGGACCACAATTTTGTTGGCGGACGCATTAGATAACGAGACGGAAGCTATGGTTAAGAGCGTTGAAGCTTTGATATCATGTAAGGTTTTACACAAAGAAGGAAATTGAGATTAGAATACTTTATTGATGTATTACATATATAGTACACTTAGATACTTACATACACAATAGACATGTTTGTATTAGCGTTACAAAAGTATGTTCACACAAGTTGAAATAAAATTTATCTCATATACTTTTTTTATAAACCATAAATCCTGTCGAAAAAGTAACTTCTACTGCTAATTTAAACAGGTACAATATCTTAATCTTAACTAAGCTCTACAACGTACTTGCTATCTGACTACTGACAGCTTATTGGCAATACACTAATTCTTCAAATTTTACTATCTCCTTTAGAATGGACTATGATGCGGATAAGAGAATTTTTATACTATGATATCTTCGAAGGCATCCATTTACAACTCTTGCTCTAAAATTTTACAATATTAATGACTACTTCGTTTTAAAATGGGGATAACGTGTCAATGTTTCCATTTAGGAAAAAAAATAAATTTGTTTTAATTTGATATTTATTGTTCTGTCAAATGATGTCGTTTTGTTTAGCGGTCATAGATGAAGTAACCTGCCAATTACGTTCTGCATTAACCTCTTTAGTAATGGACGTATGGTAAAGTTGATAAATGACAAAAGATAAATGACAAGGAAACTCCTCACCACACCGTCATATGGATGAGAACGGCTGAATCAGCCTCACCGTGGCTGCGAATCATATATATCATCCAGAAGAAAGAGACTTCTGAGAAAATAGCAAAAACGCTAACTAGAAAGTTAAACTATCTTTAATTGATCGCTGAAAAATATATGATTCCAAAGAGAAAGACGAAACCACAAAAGAAAGCAAGAGACTCGCATAGCCGTCTCCCTTTTTCTGACTATGATTTCAAACAAGTTTGAGAGAAGGGCAGAGAGAGTTAGTTGCAGAGAGCAAAAAGGCAAAAGGTGGCATGTCACGTGCAGGTTATCATGAGGAAGAAGAGAACATGGCTGCTTGGCTTGTTGGGATAAATACCCTCAAGAAGCAATCTGCATTTTCACGCAACTTCCAAGCGAACATCAGGCAATACAACAACATGTTCTCTTTCACATCCATGGGAGGAAAAATCGATCATGGTATGAACAGAGGTGGTGGTCCATACACATTTACATTATCAGGGATTAATTACCACACTATTGGTTCATTAATCCCACCACTAGGTGGAAAGCCTGTCTTTTCTCAACTATATATCCATGATACAGAGAATGAAGTATCAAACAGAATTGATGTTGTAAGGTATTAGTTGCTATTGTTCCTTAACCATAACACTTAATCCCTTTATGCAGTAATGTTTTCGCCTCTCATAAGATCATTTTCTGTATTGCAGCAAACATCAGAAGGAAAATCTTATTGACCCATTGATTGTACAACAGATACAAAACACATTGAATGAGGTCAATCCATATGTCAAACAGTTCCGTTTGGCATCTGATATGTTGTCTACATTAAATCAAACTACTCTGAAGATGTGTTTAATTGGAAGTAGAGGACATGATGGCCGAACATACAACTTACTAACTACATCCGAGGTTGCAGCCTTAATCGTTGGTGACATTGATATGGATTTTGGTGTCAGGGATATTGTTCTAGAGACTCAAAACGGGCAACTGCAAAGAATCAATGAATTACATCCATCATATTTACAGCTTCAATATCCATTGCTCTTCCTTTCGGTGAAGATGGTTATAGAGATGATGTCAAACATAGGGAGGGGTCTTTCATCGAAACTAAGACACATAAAAGAGTTAGCGTACGAGAATTCCTTAGTTATAGACTAATGGTAAGAGCAAATGAGGTCTCTGTGCTACAACATGCTTCCAGATTACTCCAACAATTTATTGTTGATGGTTACACTATGATGGAGTCACAACGGTTACTGTGGATACGAACACACCAGAAGGATCTAAGAGCAGATTTGTACCAAGGACTTTTTGATGCTATTATTAGTGGTGAGCATAATGCTTCAGCCATTGGAAAGCGTATTATACTTCCGTCATCATTTACTGGAGGTGCAAGGTATATGATCAGGAATTACCAGGACGCAATGGCTATATGTAAAAATATGGGTTATCCAGATCTCTTCATAACATTCACTTGCAACCCAGCTTGGCCTGAAGTAACAAGATATTGTCAACAACTTCATATAAATCCTTCAGATTGTCCACACCAACTTTCACGAATTTTTCAGCTGAAGTTGGTGTCATTGATGAAGACTTTAAAAGAGCGACAACTGTTTGGGAGGATAATCGAAGGTATTTTGTGTCTCCTAAGTTCTACTATTAACATAATATCTTTGTCATTAATTACTTTTACTTTGCACTTCTGTCTTATAAACTTACATGGTCATTTACTAAAATATTTTTCTAGAGATATACACCATCGAGTTCCAAAAAAGAGGCTTGCCACATGCACATATACTACTATTCCTAGATAGGAAGGATAAGCTGTTAGATCTTCAGTCCATTGATAACATCATATCTGTGGAGATTCCACATGATGATTCGTCCAAAGAATTACATGAGTTAGTGAAGAAATTCATGCTGCACGGACCTTGCGGCACAACCAAGAGGAATGCTCCATGCATGAAAGATAATAAGTGCATTAAATATTTCCCGAAGAAGTTCAATAAACACACCACAATAGACGCTGAAGGCTTCCCAACATATATACAAAGAGATGATGGTAGAAAGGTACAGGTGAAAGGGATAAATCTTGATAACAGATATGTTGTGCCATATAATCCTACCCTTCAAACTATGTTTCAAGCTTACATAAATGTTGAAAAGTGCAACCACTCAACAGCAATTAAATACTTATTCAAGTATATCAGTAAAGGGAATGATAGAGTTGTGGTTGGATTATTCGACAACAATGACATGACAGGTAGAAAGGTTATTGATGAGATAAATCAGTACTATAATTGTCGTTATGTCTCGGCATGTGAAGCGTCATGGCGCATTTTTGTGTTCAATATCCACCACAGGTACCCTTCAGTTGAGCGTCTAAGCTTTCATCTTCCAAATCAGCAATATGTTGTATACACAGGCACAGAAGATCTACAAAAGTTGCTTGACAAACCGCGTGTATGTGAGTCACAATTCCTCTCATGGATGAAAATTAATGTTGATGACACTTTTGCCCAAACACTTACATACTCTGAATTCCCAAATCATTATGTTTATCAGAAGAGTGAGCGAAAATGGAAGAGAAGGGAAAAGGGTTTTAGTGTAGGAAGAATGGCTCATGTATCACCTTCAATAGGTGAGCTATATTACCTACGTATCCTTTTAACACAAGTTCATGGGCCTTCATCTTTTGCAAATATCAAAACCGTTGATGGCGTCATATACCAAACCTTTAGAGAGGCATGCTTTGCATGAGGCCTATTAGATGATGATAAAGAATATGTCTCAGCCATTAAGGAAGCATCTTTCTGGGCATTCGGACATTGCTTAAGGAAGCTTTTTGTCACAATGTTGCTATGTGGTTCTTTACAGTGACCTGATTACGTATGGAATGAAACAACTGCTTTGCTTTCGGAAGACATGCTTCACATAAATCGCAACGAGTCAAAAAACCTCGGTAAGTCCTTTTCATTAATTTGTTCGATTATAATCAACATTATATCCATGACCAATACATTTTTTCGTTTGAGTTTATCTTCTAAGGAACACTACTTTATCCTATGCAGGTTCAAATATACCAATGATCGAAAAAGAACAAGCTACACTGAAAGAAATTGATAAACTCCTCCAGGCCAATGGAAAAGCTTGATTGATTTCGGCACTCTTCCAGTTCTAGATGAATTACCAATATTGGACGTGCATAACCATTTAATCATACAAGAATTGTCCTACGACCGTGAGTGTTTGAAGGTTGAAGCAACTTCATTACAGAATTCTTTAAATTCTGAGCAACAGGCTGTTTATGATAAAGTGATGGCATCTTTGCAATCAACTGAAACAAATTTTTTCTTTGTTTATGGTCATGGAGGAATGGGGAAAACATTCTTATGGCATGCTTTAGCTACCAGTATTTGTGCAAAAGGTCAAATCGTACTCACCGTGGCATCAAGTGGTATAACAGCAACATTACTACCACGCGGAAGAACAGCACATTCAAGATTTTCAATCCCAATTGAAATAACAGAGTTCTCAATATGTTCAATCACACAATACTCACCACTGGCCAACCTCATTAGAAACACAACATTAATTATATGGGATGAAGCACCTATGGTACAACGTTATTGCATAGAAGCATTTGACAGGACACTTCAAGATATAATGCATACAGCAAAGCCTTTTGGGGGTAAATGCATTGTGATGGGTGGTGATTTCAGACATATACTCCCTGTCATTCCTAAAGGAACACGAGCTGAAATAGTTAATTCTTGTATTAACTCGTCTTATTTATGGCAACACTGCACTATTTTCCGGTTGACAATAAACATGAGACTTGCTAACACCAATAACACCACTATCAACCTTTCAATTGAATGGTTCTGTGCTTGGCTGCTAGATACTGGTGATGGTAACTTAGGTAATGCTATAGATGGTGTTGTAGATGTACAAATCCCAAAAGAAGTGTTGCTTCATTGTTCAAATGACCCCATGCATACCATTATAGAAGCAACCTATGCTGGGCTTTTAGAGAATTACACTACCAATGACTACTTCAACGATAGAGCAATATTAGCTCCAACAATTGAGATGGTTGGAAAGATCAATGACCACATGTGTGCCATGTTACCTGGTGAACAACATGAGTTCTTAAGTTGTGATTCCATTTGCAAGTCAACTGATGACTCAGACACATTTGACAGCCTGTACACAACGGAATTTCTAAACACAATTACTTCATCTGGTTTACCCCCTCATAGGCTTGTATTGAAGGTTGGGGTTCCAATTATGTTGTTAAGAAATATAGATCAATCGGCTAGATTGTGTAATGGCACTAGACTAAGAGTAACGAAGTTAGGGAAGAAAGTCCTCGAAGCAATAACACTTAATGGTTCAAAGCCAAATGAGAAAGTGCTCATACATAGGATGGACATGAATCCTTCTGAATCTAGGTGGCCATTCCGTATGCAACGACGTCAATTGCCAATCACACTCTCATTTGCAAGGACTATCAATAAAAGCCAAGGACAATCATTGCGCCATGTGGGGTTGTATCTGGTGAATCCTGTCTTTACTCACGGACAATTATATGTTGCATTGTCAAGAGTCAAAAGCATTGAAGGCCTTAAGATTGTGCTTGGACAACATGAAGGTGGTTCTTTGACGAGTACAAATAATGTTGTGTACAAAGAGGTGTTCAGAAATGTAGGTTTGTAGTTATATAAACACTAACACAGAATGGAAATTTTTATTTGAGGTTCTCTTTTTTTATATACGAAATGAATATCGTTATTGTTCAACATCTTTGTAGGTAAAAACTTTGTAGCACATGGGAGTACTGAGACATCAATTCAAGCACTGTTATCAACAAAGTTTAGGCAAAAAGTGCAGTGCGTTTCATCCACTTGATTGAGTTTGCACACATAGATTGTTGTTTTACTTTAAGCATTGCATTGAATATTGTGTAAGTGGTTACTTTACTTCATCTATCTATTGATTAATTGTCAACTATATTATCGTGCAGCGTATCATTACAGGAACTTGCATAATACACTTTTATTTAAACTTTCACAATGCAATCTTTAATGATTGATTATTTGGTTGTTAATACAACAACACCTCTCTGCTAGCATTTGGATTCACTGAGTGTTGCCTTGGTCCAGATCATATTGTTTTGCTGTTCTTTTTTTCCTTCAAACAAGGTAACACTTATGATTAAGTTATTGAATTTGAATTAAATATCAATAAAGGATTATCATGCGTAGTAATGACGCACTATTTGCATTTTACAAAAGACCTTTGCATTTCATTTTTACATTTGATATCTGCCTGATTGCCTTTCTAAAATGGATATTCACGAAAGGCATATGAAGGCGAATATGTTCTTGATGTCATAACTGATATTATTTCTTAAGAAGGTATCCTTGATCAATTCTCTGTTGATTAACTTGTAAGAATGCAAACTCTTCTTCTATAGGATTTTAAGACTGCCTAACCAACTTTGGTTGAACAAAGAAATGAATAATAGTATGTTTTTTATTGTGCATCTCGAGGAAATGAAAACATCAGCGCCAATCTATCAGAAACATTTCCAGAACATAGGCTTTGTGTCACTTATGATTATTCATTTATAGTCATTCTCATCAAAATAAAAAAAAAGTAGTTAGTCTTTTCATCATCATCGTATATGTATTATAGCAGACTCTTTCTTGATTCAATTTCGGTGCTCTTGCCACAATCAGCATACTATATTCGGCCTTTAGCTTCCTCAACGCAATATAACTTCTAGCCTAAAATCCAAATCACAAATAAAGGGAAGTTTCTCATAATGACTTTGAGATGCCTTTAGTGTAACTTAAGAAAGGTTTCAACAAAAAAATGAAATGGAAGTGTTAACTTTATCATAAAATGTAAGTAATTTCTAATATTATTCTAACCAATGGTGCGAAATTCCATAATCATATTAATTTTGTCATCACACGGTTGTTATTTAAATGTGTGCATATTCAAAAATATATTTAATATTATTTAAAACTATTTATTTCAAATTCTCGTCCTCATATACATGACAACCTCCCGCATACATCTCATATACTACGTCTAATATTTAATATAAGATGTTTTGTTCAGGAGGTTAAAGAAATTAAATGCATTGTTTAAAATTATTTTTATTTATTGTATTTTTACTTTAAGCTACTTTATCTGACTTATAAAATGATATATCAACTAATTATACACACAATCTACTATTTTTAACATAGAATTTAAGTTCCTTAATCTCTCCAACAAAAGTCAACTGTCTCTTATATTAAACACAGGAGGTTGTATATATTATTGTTGAATAATTAACTAATCCATCAGCGCCTTCTATCTGTACTACTATATAAAATCCAAAATTCTCCATAATTTATAATTAAACCGTGAAAAAGGGTGGACGTTATTTTTTTAAAATATATATATATATATAATATATTGGAGGCCATATGTAAATATCGGAAATATTCATGAGATAGATATTTATTTAATGGAAGATATGATCTTTTTTTTTTGAAGATGTGACTATGGTGGCCTGTTATTACTTATTGAGGAAAGTTTAATTATTCAATGTTAATCATTCTGATACATTAAGTTTCAACTGAAGAATGTCGAATTATTTTGTCCCCATCGTATTGGTTTTTGGTTGTCCACTTATTGATAAGACAATAACGTAGAATGAGACGACGGAATAATGAGTCCCTTTCTTGCTTTGCGGCACAATTTTTCGGATATGAAGCCTATGAAACATGTTCACACTTCACATTATAATATTCCTGTTTGCAGTGGATATCTTTATCTGTTAATATATATTAAACATTCCTTTCATTCATCATAACAAAGCTCATATGTAGTTTTAGAAGGCCTATCTACCCGTGCAACGCACGGGAGTACCATCTAGTTTGAAGAAAATGAGAAATGCACATCATATAATGAAAAAACCCATGGTGATGGGCTATGAGTGTGCAGGGATCATAGAAGAAGTTGGAAGTGAAGTGAAGAATGTGGTACCTGGTGACCGTGTGGCAATTGAACCTAGGATTAGTTGTTCTCATTGTGACCTCTGCAAGCAAGGCCACTATAACTTATGCCCTAACATGAAGTTCTTTGCCAGTCCACCAGTTCATGGTTCTCTTGCTAATCAGGTTTGAAGCATCTTGGTCATTATATTGCACAAAATCTAAGGAATGATCTCTGTTAGTTCCTGTGATTGCCATGGATTTTATATTTTACATTTAAAATTGATGTTCATGTCAGTGTTCCTCATCGGTTGCAATTAGAGAGACAAGCTTTGAGATTATATGCCTATTCGAGATGGGGGAAGGACAATATGAGTAGTTATTTATCAGATTTGTGTTTAGTGGTGGACCCTTGAATTAGTCATGATTTGATCTCATGTCCTTGTTTCTGGTAGTTGGGTTTTACTTGATTCTTTAATAGTTCTTTTTGAGTGAAAACCAGTGAAAGGAGGTAGTCTTAAAATCAATTTTAGATCTTTGAACTCTTGGAAACTTTTCCATTTTACTTTCTTCACATGTTAAGTCCTTCAACTGGTTCAAAAAAAAAATCTTTGTTAGCCAGAGTGATAGAATATGAGAATATCTATGCTAGATGGAAGTTATCATGGATTCGATCTATGACTACATGCACATGCAGTGCGCATGCCAAATCAAAGAGGAAGGAAGGAAGTTTTAAGTTTATTATTTCTATGCAAGTGTTCTTCTTAGTGGCTAAGGATTTAATAAGTGGGATTATTTTATTATATTCTTGCAAGTGGCTCATTTATTATATTTTTTGCATGTGAGGTATTTTTATTTATTTCTATCAAGTGGGAGGTTTCCTTGAAAGAAAAGAAACCTCAACCTATAAATAGTGGCCATTTTGTATTTTGAAAGCATACTTTGATGAATGAAATATTTTACTATGGTTGCGCTAGTCTCTGTACCCCTATATTTGTTAAAATTCTATAATGATACTTCAATTTTTCTTAACAAATTCAACTAGCAAAAAATTTCATTTCCCTCTCCTCCCCTTTGAAATAAAATTAAGAAAATAAATTTAATAGTCCGTAATCTCAACCCAGAGACAACTTAATGCCATTTAAACATTAACAGTATTATCCACAATTGGAACTTCCTACGTAGGAAAATTGTGGTTATCAAAAATACCATCATTGGGATGACATATGCCCAATTCATAAACTACCATTAGCAGATTAGCAACGATACATTAACATCCAAAATAAGTAAAATAATATAAAGAATATGCACAACCTAAATATATGGCAATATATTTATCTCTCACATAAATGTCTCAAAATAAAGAGGACGCCCTATAAAAAGGCTGACATGATACTATGCATCCGGCTCTTTTCCTTCCCATCTACCAGTATTGGGACCCTCTCTTAAAAATATTGAAATCACAGGATAAGATATAAAGTCCTAGTAACCAACATATAATTTATCAAATATCCAGGTATGGTTATAAGAGGTGAATCAATAATGAGTTCATTTAAAAGTATATTGATAACATTTGTAAACCAAAAGAGTAGTTGGTCATCAAATAGATACCAAACATAATAATATGTTGTAGATAGAGAAGTTAGTAGAATAACAAAGTTTCAATTGAATAAATTAGTGATCAAAAGTATACCAACAAGGCACAACACAATTTATATACAATTCCCTTCACCAAAACCCCTCCTTATATCACGTGACGTGGACTCCAACTGATAACGATAGAAGACTTGGCCAGAGTCAACCATCAATATGAGGTTAATGAGCCCCCTTCTTAGCTGCCCACAACTAGGTTCAAGACTGGAATGTATCATCCTCACTGTGGTGGCCCACAACTGGATTCAAGACTCATGAGAGTTGACCGTTTTCAAAGCCGCCCACAACTGGGTCCAAGACTTGGAAAGTCTAATATAATGTCAACCACTGTGATCAGTAGTGGAGACTATTGCCATGGACTTTAAAATTCACCAAGTATATCATCTTCCCAAACTTCATTACAATTCAAGCCCCAACAATACAATCACCATACTTGCATAACACACACACACACACACACATATTCTCATTTTCCATCACCTTTTCAATTATAATGTAATATTACATTATATATAGAGTCATTAATATAAATCGCAATATCATAATATTATCCGCTTCACCAATGATTCATGAACATATAGAGCTTAATTCCAAAGGTAACCAAATATTAATTCCACAACTTAATCGCCATAAGTACATTTTAAATAAAGATAACACTTACAAGTTAAAAGATGTTTTCCAAAACATCTTACAACCCATGACAAGCTTATAAAAGTAAATTAAATATGGTTACCTCACATTAAAGCAAATATACAATAACACAATGATCCAAATCCAAAGCTCAAGTCACCAAAACACAATTAATCTACACAATTGATTAAATCACAAATTAATATAATACTAATAAAATAAGTGTATATATAAATTTAAATAAAACTTATTTTCTTTCCAAACTTTAATTTCTCCAACAATTCTCCACCTACAATTATAATTCAAATTCTTTATTGTAATCTCATTTCTATCATCCAATATTTCTATTGCACTTCTTAAAATTAAACCAATATACCAAAAATCCCCAAAAAATTTTATCTTTAAATCCTCAAACGACATCACATAAATCAAATATCCTCAAAAATTTATTAAGATTCCAATTTTTTTCTTTCATAAATCATGTCTCATACAATAGAATTAGTAAAAATATTTATATTTCCTCAATGTATCCAAAAATACCAAATTCCAACACTTATAGTTTTACAAAAAAATTCCTAATATTCATATTTCATCATCAACATCAAATTTCATCCTTTCAAAAATTATTATAGTCTTTAATGAATTAAAATAAATTATAAAACTCAAACTCAATTGCACAAACATCCTATATATACCCCAAAAATAAACAGATTATCTAAAAAAATATTTAAAATTCTCAAATAAACCAATAACCAAACTGAATCAATTAAATCACCAATGACACTCCCAAAATTCAAAATGAATTGTTTAATATCATTTTCATTGGGCAAATAATCAGTAAATATCAATATTGGGTCTGATTATAAGAATATTGTTATAAAATAATAAACTGATCAAATCAAAAATCTATACCAATTAAAAGTATCCATTAATATCCTTCTACATTTCTACACTCTTATATTGTCAAAACTCAAAACTTCTCAAAACCCTAACATTAAAAATTCCTCTAATAAGAACAAATTACTACCATACGAAAAAGAAAAATTCATAGAACAATTTTTATGAAGGAAGTTTAGTGATTAGAGGTAGTTTTACTTACCAAAATAAGCTTCAAAATACTAGAAATTTCGGATGAACGCGTGACAGACCTCTGATGAACAATGCCAAACAGGAAAAATGCCGAACTCTATCTACGCTGGTGTGTTTAAATAAAACTTATGGCAAAAATTACACAATTTGACCTAAAGGTTTTGATATAACAAAAATGACCCCTTTTACTCTTTCTTTTTCTTATTTTGATAAATTTGTGATGCAAGGATTCAAATTCTTATTCCATCGCAACAAATATATATACAAAGTGTCAATCTGTCTTAGTTCAAGAATACTACGTGAAATGCGCCAATGATCATGGGATTCCACACATTTCGCAATTTACGTAAATATCATGTAGATACGTTCTAACTGAAAAGGAAAACGAATATTGCACCATTTACAAATGACAGCTAATGAGCATCCATGCAATGGCATTCCCACGATATTCTTCACTCCCCCTCAAGTTGGAGCATGTAAATTTATGATGCCCAACTTGCTTCTCAGGTGCTGGAATTGATCTATCCCGAGCACCTTCGTGAATATGTCTGCAAGTTGCTCCTTTATTCATATCTTCATTGGCCTCCTTGATTGGATGAAGCCTATGCATTGTAATGACTCTGTGAACTTTTCATACCAGTTCCTGGAAGCTTGCTTGAGCCCGTACAGTGACTTTCTTAACTTGCATACCCTGGTGTCTCCATCATGAGTAAAACCATCCGGAATCTTCATGTACACTTCTTCTCTCAGATCTCCATGTAGAAATGCGTTGTTTACATCTAACTAATGCACTATCCATTGCTTCTTTGCTGTTATGGCAAGTAAGGTTCTCACGGTCACCAGTTTTGCAACCGGTGCAAAAGTCTCATGGTAGTCAACACCTTATTCTTGGGTGAATCCTCTCACCACGAGTCGTGCTTTGTATTTGTTGTTGGAAATTGTGCCCTAGGGCCAATCATTGTACTCGCACATTATTTCTTTTAATGCATTTTCTCCATTTAATTATCATATTGTTTGCATGTTTGTTGTGATAATTACATCCATAGACGGATTATGAATTTTGTCTTAAGTGTCCCTGGTTGGTTATTTATGCGGGAGCGTAGATAAGGTAAAACCAGTATGACTTTGATAAGATATAGAGATACGAGTCAAAGTCATGGGCACTTGTATGAGTACAAAGTGCTGGACCGACCCGCTATGAGAAAGCTGTATGAATTAAGTCATTAGCTTATCTCATATGTGATCACATCACAATACCCTTTGACCTGAGATCATCATGGATTCCTGAATGAGAGTCGCTAAGCTTTGACCTAGTCAAAAGTCATCTTTGACCGGGTGATGATAAAGGCTATGATCAGGCTTAGGGGTTTTCATGTGGAGGAATGTGAGTGATCAAGATGAGATTTGTCCCTCATATTAGTTGAGAGATATTACTGGGCCCCTCGATGAGTGAGTCTGAGAAATGTATGGCCATGCTGTAACGAAAAGGGGTTTTCGTTTCTTTAATCAGACTACTCAGGGATCGAGAAAGTAATGGTCGGGAATAGGAGGATGACGTCATCCATGCCTCATCCTTGACCAAAGTATCGCGTGACAAAAGGGACGTGATGTGGTTGCTTAAAAGGTTGCGTCGTGTTGACGATCCCCGTATAATTTGGGTAGTCGTAATGTCTTGCTAGAGACTGCTTGCGACTTATGGGCTTATGGTGAGATTAGCCCACTGCCAACTTTATATGGGCCTACAGGGTTGCACGCAAGAACAGCCCAACATAAGCTTTATTTCTAGGGTTTATTCAAATTTTAAATATATGTGTATAAATGTTGAAATTCAAAATTGCACAATATTATATAAATAATATTTGTGTGTGTTAGTTTAATTTATTTGATAAATTAAATAACTAACACCAATTTAATTTATAAGGATAAATTAAATCTGTTGGCTCATTATTTGGATTAATTAAATGGATATGATTTGATCAGATCAATTTAATCCAAGTTAAGATTGCAAAATTCGAATTTAACATTTTGAATATTGAATTTCAAAATTCAAGATTAGATCTAGAATATCTTTGAAATTCGAAATTTAATATTAGATCTTGATTGTCTTTTGAAATTCAAAATTCAAGATTAGATCTAGAATATCTTTGAAATTCGAAATTTAATATTAGATCTTGATTATCTTTTGAAATTTGAATTTCAAGATTAGATCTACAATATCTTTGAAATTCGAAATTTAAGATTAGATCTAGAATATCTTTTGAAATTTGAATTTCAATATTAGATCTAGAATATCCTTCTGAAATTAAAAAAAAATTCGAATTTTTCAAGATTAATAAAAGATTAATCTTTTATTATGATGTACTTTATGAGCTTTATAAATATAAGTGCTCGTGGACAGAAGAGGAATCCAATTTTCGAAATTGAGTCCATCATTGAGCCAAGAAACCCTAGAGAGAGAGAGAGAGTGGAACAAAGAGGTGCTAGCACGCTGCTATTGTTGGAGACTATTCGTGTGGATACCGGTAGAGGGAGGCGATTGAAAGAACGTCGGCTCCTCGTGATCGGAAGTAAGAATGCGGGACGTTGTGGAACCTGAAGAGATCCAGACGCAAAGCAAGAGAAAATCTTGAAATGCAAAAGGTACACCTTCATCTCCTCGATCTAAACGCCTTTGACAGATCCGTATTTGGGATTAGAAAATTTTAAATTCCGCTGCGTGTACGTTCTAATCCCATCATTTATCAAGATCTCCATTCGGCATGTATTTTACCTTGAACACCCACTTAGAATCAATTACATTCTTTCATGGTCGTGCTTTCTCCAGTGTCCAAGTTCCATTCTGCTCTAGTGCCTCGATCTCTTTCTTCATTACTTCTCGCCAATGCTCATGTCTTATTGCCTCCTTGAAATTCCTTGGTTCCTGAATCTCATCAATAGTTGCCAAAAAAGCTTTGTGTTCGGCAGAGAATCTCTTATTTGACACAAAATTTGCCATGGGATGCGCTGTGACCTCATGTGATTCTGAGTCGCCTTCTGACTGCATGAGCGAAGGTGGCAATTCCACTTCATAGCCATCCAAGTGTTTAGAGGGCTCTCTGTTGCGTTGACTGCGTTTCGTTCGTCTGTAGCTATGTAATACATGCACCATCATTCCCAATCCACTGATCGCTTAAAGGTGTGCCTCCTGAAGATGGTTCTTCCAAGTCTATTAACCTTGATCCATCATTCTGCATGTCCCACGTTGATTGTAGTGTCTGGCTTAAGGAGTGTGTTCCTACTAGTTCCATAAAAGGAAATCTTTGTTTATAAAAAGTCACATCTCGTGACACCAAGACTTTTCTTCTTTCAATATCAAACACTTTGTATCCTCTCTAACCGCTTGGATAACCCATGAACACACACTTTCTCCCCCTTACCTCGAACTTGTCGGTGTTGGTTAAGTCATGAGCATATACCAAGCACCCAAACACTCTCAAGTGCCCATAATTATCTTTCTTCTTCGTTAGAACCTCGTAGGGTATCCTATTGTCGATTGCCTTTGCTGGTAATCTATTTATTATATGCACAGCGCTTAGCACACAGTCCCCCCAAAACTCCTTGGGCAGATTCGCATTAATCCTCAATGCACGTGCCATTTCAAATACCTATGCATGTGGTCTACCACTCCATTTTGCTGAGGAGTGTAGGCACATGAAGTTTGGATCATTATTTCCTTCGTGTCACAGTGCCTTAGTATCTCGGATGACTTGAACTCTGTTCCATTATCCGTTCTTATTTGCTCAAAAAACTGATCAGAAGGTTGCTGGCTTCATGTTTATTTCTAATTAGGAAAACCCAAGTCGCCCTACTAAAATCATCAACTACTGTAAGAAAATATTGTGTCCCAGTCAGTGAAGGAAACCTATATGGCCCCCAGACATCGCAATGTATAAGATCAAAACATGATTTACTCTTAATTGAACTATCATTAAATGATAGCCTAGTATGTTTTGCCTTATTACATGAATCACAAAAATCAAATTGACAATCAAAGTTCAACAGCCTCATCTTTTCTCTTGATATGTGGCCCAGCCTCAAGTGCCACACCGTTGAGTGTTCTGGTCTCCTAACTATCAGCGCCCTTTGGTTATTTCCTATCCCTTCAAGAATGTAGACCGCATCACAGTATTTCCCCGTTCCAATCACACGGTTCGTGTGAAGGTCCAGTATCTTGCATCGACCCTTTACAAAGATCATGACAAAATCATCATCATGAGTGAGTCTCCCAACTGATAAAAGATTACACTTAAACTCTGGTATTTTAAGTACTCCTTGTAAGAGCATCCCTTTCCTCAAGCTCAAGTTCCCTGATGATTCCACTGGTATCCCCTTACCATCTAGAATCTTAATTGGCAAGTGATTACCCTTTCTCTCATTTCGTAGAGGCTTATTTTCACATGTTATGCGCTTACTCGCTCTAGAATCTATTACCCACATTTTATCAAAATCAATAGTGTGCTTACCTGTCATATTGGCAACAGGCTGTTTCTGATCCTGGTTCAACAACTCTCTGTTCAAGGTCTGCATAAGCCTTTCGTACTGTTCATTGTTGAGGCCAGGTATCGGGCTCTCATTCGCATTTGCATAAGCTGCTTTAGGCCCAGTCCGCCTGTCATTCCACGCGTTTAGCTTTGCTCTTCTATCTCTGTTCGGCTTTCTCCAGTCTGGAGGATATCCAATGATCTCAAAGCACTTGTCTTCTGAGTGCCCTTGCTTTTGGCAATATCCGCATCAGATTTTCTCCCTTTTTCCGTCTCTACGATCCTCCATTGCTTTGCTTAGCCATGCACTTCGAACTTGGAATGCCATCGATTCTGAGCTTGCTCTTTGCATGGTCGACACCTGCCTCTGTTTTTTTTATCTTCCGAGACTAGGTGATATGCAGAGTTCACATTCATAAGTGGTTTTGTACTGAGGATGTGAGTTTTCACGGTTCCAAACTCCTCATTCAGACCTATCAGAAAATCATAAAGTTGATCTCTGTCCTTCGCTTCTGTAGTGAGTTTCCTAACGCCACAGGTGCATTTTCCATATAAGCACCTTGGTGGAGGATTGATGGATAGTAGCTCATCCCAAAGGGCCTTAAGCCTTGTATAGTACAGTCTTGACTGATTGTTTCTCTTGTCTCAGGCATGCTATGTCTCTACAAAGATCATACAGCCTTGGTGCACTACCTTTCCCGAAGTGTTCCGATAGGTCTGCCCAAATCTCCTTCGTTGACTTCGCATACTGTACGCTCTTTCGCAAGTCCTTCTCCATGGCACTCTTAAGCCACCCCTTTACCATTGCACTCACAGTGAATCCAAAGGGATAGGTGATCGGAATCTGCTGCAGGTTGGGTTATTGATCCATCGATAAACCCAACCTTATTCTTTGCCAGCGACGTCCTTCTCTCTCACTACTCGTCCCTAGGTTCAGAACCAGCGATGCTCTGATACCATGATAAATTTGTGATGCAAGGATTCAAATTCTTATTCCATCGCAACAAATATATATACAAAGTGTCAATCTGTCTTAGTTCGAGAATACTGCGTGAAATGCGCCAATGATCATGGCAGTCCACACATGTCACAATTTACGTAAATATCATGCAGATACGTTCTAACCGAAAAGGAAAACGAATATTGCACCGTTTACAAATGACAGCTAATGAGCATCCATGCAATGGCATTCCCACGATATTCTTCATATTTTTATCTCATAATAATAATTTATTTAAAATTTCAAAAGTTATATTTAAGTAAATATATGTTACTTAAATAATATAATAAATTTGAATTATCCTTAAATAAATATTTTCTAATGATATTTTAAAAATAAAAATTTTAGGATGTTACACTTTCCAAATCCCTCAAACCAAACAACCCCAAGAAGAGATCGTGCAAAGAGAAATGAAGGGAGGCGATAAGACTGGAAGGAGGGGAGAAATGAATAATTTGAGGGGATGGAGAATAGCGAAATCATAGTAAAATATTTCATTAATCAAAGTATGCTTTCAAAATACAAGATAGTCTATATTTATATTCTAAGATTTCTTTTCCTTCAAGGAAACCTCCTATATGATGAAAATAATTAAAAATATCTCACGTACAAAGAATAGAATAAAATAGTCCCACTTACTCGGGCCACTTGCAAGAAAATAATAAAATAATCCCACTTCTCCATTTTTTTAAATCTAACTTTAAAAAAATTTCCTTTCACTCATTTTCCCTCCCCTCCCCTCATACCAAACAGACCCATAGTGTCTTTGTGGTAGTTTTCTCTCTATGTTCATGCTACTTTCCAAATGCCTACCAAAGAAGAAGGAAGCTTATTGATAGTTGAATGTGTCCTGGACCACTAGAAAGTCAGGATAAATTGGCTCAATCCAGAGCCAAAGAAGAGTTCATAAACACTGAACATGATTTGAATTAAGCATTCATTAGTTAATGAATGTCCAGGTTGATATAAGTTTGAACCAAAGGAAGCATCAGTGCTACTGTGTGGCCATAAGTCAGCAAATGACCTTTGGGGAAAATATAATACCCCCTCTCTTTCTTAATCGAAGAGCAACTTAACCAACGTAGATAGATTAGGGAAATCACATAAATTAGTTAATTATAATAAATATGATTTGATCTCTCTAAAATACCCATGTGTAATATTGGATTATATATTAAATTACAAGATAAATTAATCTGGATAAAAAAGATAAATATGAGAGATAAAATGGATTGGGATCTTAAGTTTTGTACCAAATCCAAGACCCAACTAGCTCTTGTATGAATTGCAGAAGATAAAGCACTGAAGATAGTATTTCATGATAGAGCAGATTACATTAAAATTAAGTATCACTTCCTTAGGAAAACAGAGAGGGAAGATAGGTGATTATGCAACATTGTTGTTCTGAAGAAAAAGTTACCGGTTTCCTCACAAAAGAATTGCTCAGGTGAGGTTGAAAACCTCAAACTCTTAGGAGTGTGCATATATATACAAAGATTAAGGATGAGTATAAGTGTATAACTACTGGTTAATAACTTAGTGCATGTATGGAAGAAATTTCACTCTGTGACTTTTTGGCATCTATCAGAATATGTTATAGGAACGAAGAAGAAATAATGTTTTATATCTACTCACAAGTTAATGATTTGAAATGGAATACACATGAGAAGACCTTCATTCTTAATTTTTAATTTTTGCTGATGTTATTCATTCTTCTTTCTGCTTATTTGCTTACAGGTTATCCTGCAGTTTAAAGACTGCACACTTCCTCTAGTCTTGAAATTAGCCCTGATTGTAGCATAAATTACACTATAAAAGGAAGCGCTTGTATTTAGGATAGAAGGGGGTATTATCCTTATTGGTGTAATAGGGATCATAGTCACAGTCTCAACTGTGATTGAATGAAAATGTGAAGATCATGTAATAAAATCTAAACCCATGTTGAGTTCCACCTTTTATTTTGACAGATAGTGCTCCTGCAAACCTATGTTTCAAATTGCCAAACAATGTGAGCTTGGAGGAAGGGACAATGTGCGAACCGTTGAGCCTCGGTGTTCATGCATGTCGCCAGACTAATGTTGGACCGGAAACCAATGTGTTGATCATGGGAGCAGGACCAATTGGACTTGTCACAATGCTTTCAGCTCATGCTTTTGGTGCACCCAGGATCATCATTGTGGATGTGGATGAGCATCATTTATCCATTGCAAAATCTCTTGGTGCAGTTGAGAGTGTTAAAGTTTCAGCAAAAATTGAGGTACAAATTGTCATAACTGATATGCATGTAATTTAATGGATTTTTATTTGTGCTGCTTGGAATGCAGATTTTGAAACATAATGAAGAAAGAAAGCTGAATTTGTGGAGTTGTTACTTCATTATGATTATAGAAGAGGAAGAATGGGCATGGTGCCTACTAAAGAGAAAATAGTAGAAAATCATTTGAAGTGGTTTAAACATACAAAGAATGCCGTTGAAGGCAACAGTGAGGAGAGTAAACCAATAGCATGGATTCCTCTAAACATAGGCAAAGGAAGACCAAAAAGAACACTCAATGAAATTATTAAATGAGATCTTTAGGTTGGCAATTTATCCAAAAATTTGGTTGCTGATAGAATATAATGGCACTATGCAATCCATACTGCCAGCCTCATCTATGGAATAAGGCTACTGCTTCTTGTTATTGTTACTTTGTTATGATTATATATTTGGCAGACAAAGATTTAAGGTATATTTTGGGAGCTTACAATTCAGCAAGTGGTTACTACGACACTTATAAATTACCCACCAAGTGACAGTGAGATTCGAAACAAAAATCCCTGTGGGGTAAAAGTTGCATCTGTCCTGACCCGGGCCAACTTTCACTGGCTTCAACAGCCTTTTTATGTTTTTGCCTTCAAAGCCCACAAATCTATGCATCAAACATATTCTAATCTTGTTTCCTGGTCCTTTGTCCATTTGACACATTGAAGTAACCCTTGGCTGTTCACATTGTGTGTATGATTCCTTTTTTTACCTCAATAGACATAAGAGAAAAGTCAACTTCACTCTTCTATCCAGTTCAATCATACCTTGTCATTCTTTTATCATCGAACACCAAACTATGCCAAGCTTTAAATGAACACTAACTTCGCAGGATGTGAGTGAAGAAGTTGCACAGATACATAAGGCTATGGGAATTAGGCTGGATGTTAGCTTTGATTGTGCAGGTTTCAACAAAACTATGACCACTGCGTTGAGAGCTACTCGCGCAGGTGGCAAAGTGTGCCTTGTGGGAATGGCACAGACTCAAATGACTGTTCCCCTCACTCCATCTACTGCAAGGTATAATTAATGGGTTCTGTATATATTATAACAAAAGTACTTTTGGAGATGCGTCCACCACTATAAAGTATTTAGCAGAGCATTTTTTCCAATGGTGTATTATAAATGGAGTAATTTCACCTCCAAACTAATTTAACCTTAATGTCATTTTTTTTAGTTCCCCATCTATAGGACTTTTGGCTTCTTTCTCTAGTCAATGGAGTTGAATGTCCGGCCTTGCAAGTAACAACCTCCCTACCTCTCCTGAGCGATGCGACATTTTGGGGTGTTGAATACACCTCCAAAAAAAAGTTTAGAATGCTAGATGCACATTAACTCCATAAATAAATGAAGTTAGTATACTTCATGTAAAACATCAAATTACCCCCAATAAATATTATTATTTAGAGGAGTTTGGTTAATTAAAAAGTTTTATAGTCAGTCAGACATACTAGGTGGAAAAAATTAATGTTTTTGACAAAACATTTCATATTATGAAACATGCTTGCTAAGCATAGTTCTAATTGCATTAGGGTATAACTTGTCTCTAGACTGTAAGTGCATGTCTGAAGACATGATTTTCCCTTCTCTGCAAAACATGAACGCCACCCCAAATACGGTAAGGTCTCTTGTTTGGCCAAAAAAAAAAAAACAAAGAAAGAAACCTAAGGTATCTTGACCTATCTTGATGGCTACCTGTGTACAACTGGAACCTAAGACAAGGCGTGGCTTTTGTTGCATTTTCATGTTTATGCTTCATTAGTAGTAACCACTGAAGCTTCTGTAATTGCAGACTTAGTAGCATAACCAACATTGTCATGCTCTGCATATGTGTGTATGTGTAATAATGTTTAAATGAGTGATTCGTATGGTTCCAAATGACAGGGAAGTTGATGTGATTGGGATTTTCGTTACAAGAACACTTGGCCTGTGTTTGGAGTTTCTGAGTGGGGGAATAGATGAAACCCCTTATAACTCACAGGTTTGGCTTCTCTCAGAAGGAGGTCGAAGAAGCCTTTGTACCAGTGCTCGTGGTGGCAATGCTATTAAGGTTATGTTTAAGTTGTACATACGATCAAACAACACTGTATATACGTGAGTCAATGTATGTGCATCCACACACGCATATTCCCTTTTCTATCAAATGTAAAGAATATTATCCCCATTTTTATTACAAACAACAGTCATTTATATGAGTTAAAAAAATTAATTTATAAATATTAAGAAAATTAAATAAATAAGGCTGTTTATCAAGAGTAGTACTTCCAATCATTTATAGGGTACTTCTAATCATTAACATTAAATAATACTGCCTTCAATCTTTAATATAGCATTTAATTTATAATACAAATTTCACAACAAACTAAATCTTATATTTAAGATTGAAACCAATACTTTCTAAAATGAAAACTCTTTTAATATGTTCAATAAGTAGAAAAGTTAATTTTCACTCAAAAAAAATAGAAACGTTAATAAAAAATAAACTTGGGAAACAAAGTAAATTGAGATATTATGTTTAAAATTAAAACAAACCTGCCAGGAAATTTTGTAGTTATGACCAAAGTGAGTATAAACACCGCTTCATTCAATCAACAACCCATTTTTTAAACGAGTCATGCGTACCATAAGCTGAAATCACTGAAAAATTGGATGAAAATAATGAACCGATAAAACGTAAAAAAGTACCAGAGAGAAACCTCATGTTCTCAAAACAATAGAATTGGGGACTTGTTAGGTCCAAGGACAACAAGTCAGTTACATGAATTATACAGCACCATTATCAACAATCAAAATTTTAAATAAACTATTAACCAAAGTACCTAGTTGTTGTTAACCATCGTGCAAGAATCATTGAAAATTGGATGAAAATAATAAACCACTCAAACATAAAAGCTTTTGGGAAAAACCCCCATGGCATTCTCAAAGCAATAGACTAGGGGGCTTGTTGAGTAAATACAGGAACATGATCCATGTGATGTTACAGACTCAGTGGCATCCACCTGTAGTTCAGAGTCACGCCAAGTGAAACCAACTTTGTGCGAAGGGCAGGACCAAAACATATCCTCTCAAATACTTCCAAGAGACCAGAAAAATAGAAATATGTGTGTGTATATATATAGAGGCAGGCCTTAATAAGACGGAAGACCCACCCTATTCAGAAGATACAGATTAGAAAATTGACCCTTGCTACCACTGTGCCAAAACTCGCATTTTTCCATGTATGCCTAAGCCTGTTATGCAAACTCAAATTACACGATATCAACCGCTACCCTCTTTGCTCACTCTAAATTCGCTCATGCTGACAAAAGGAAGGTGTAAATGAAACTTAGTAGTAGTCATGCGGACCAATGAATGGAATACATGACTAAGAGCCGCCATTTATTGAACGTGAAGAAGCTGACTCTGGCAACCATTTCCAGACTTTCACTTGACCTGTTCCATCACCAGTGAAGAATAAGCCACTAGGACCAACCTCAATAGCTCGAACCTCTTGCTTTGTAAAAATCTTGCCTCTCTCTGCGAAGCTGCACAAGGTATGGGTCATACAAAATGATCAACCCAGAAATAGTTCAATCTAACCAATGGAAAATCATCATAAAGTTGTGATAGAATCACTTTTGCTGCTCCAGCTTCCAAGAGGAAATCAAAGGGAAAAACACTTTCAGCTGGCAGAATGTTGACTTAGGAACTCCTATTTTAGAGAAAGAAAAGGGGCAGTAGGGTAGCAATAGGGTTGCTGTAGTCAAAGTCCATAAGAAGACTTTTGGGGATTGTGAGCATTGCTTTTTGGCATTTTAATAGTAGTTACAGTGTGGGGAAGGCAGTCATTTTGTATTTTGGGAATTGCGTTAGGTTTGAGCATTACTTTTTGTGGATAGCGATAGGGTAGATGTAATCAATCATGAAAAGCCTATTTCGGAGATTGTGAGCATTATTTTTGGCCTTTTAGTAGTCATTAGAACATTGGCCTCTCGGAAGCCAGGAGCATTGCATCTGAGGTGTGTGGACTATTGAATCTTGTTTTGCTTCTCTTCTCACAGGAGAAGCATATTTTGTTTACCGATATAACTATTCAACATTAAGATACTACTTTTCTCTTTGAATCCCATCTAGTTGAAATGTTCATCAGTTCATAGTGATTTAAGGATATGACGGAGGTTGGCAGAAGACAGCCGTGGCTATGCATGTTTAAGGGAAGATTATGCAAATGGAATAAGTGGGGAAAACAAAATAATAAAAGTTTGAAGACAAGCACTTACGATGGCAGGTCATAGAGGTGCACAGTATTATTGTTGCAAGAGCACAGCAAAATGGGCTTGCCATGTGAATCATGCATCCCACACAGTTTAAGCACGCCCTGAGAGAGATCATACCAAAATCCTCATCATAAACATAAACTAAAATACCATAATGACATTCACCATTCTCTCTATAATTCCACCTAACCACAAATCATGCACATGTAACTATAGACTACACCAACACAAGACATCAAAACAAGATAGTAAGATGAGAA